>CM076578.1:1890313854-1890414747 GCA_034641835.2 Pinus albicaulis | reverse complement strand
CCAGACCATCGTCGCTCTTCCGACGTTATCAAAAACGTCACTCTTCCAATGCAAAGAAAACGTCGTTATTCCGACGAAAACGAAACGTCGGTCTTCCGACGAACACAAAATGTCGCATTTGCGACCAAAACTAAAAAATATTTAAAAAAATTAAACGTCGCTATTCTGATGAAAATGAAACGTCGATCTTCTGACGAACACAAAACGTCGCTCTTGTGACGAAAACTAAAAAATATTTAAAAAAAAACGAAACGTCGGTCTTCCAACGAAAACGAAAAAATATTTAAAAAAACGAAACGTCGGTCTTGCAACGAAATCTAAAAAATATTTTTTTTAAAAAATGAAATGTCGGTCTTTCGACGAAAATTAAAAAATATTTTTAAAAAAAATATTTAGAATTTGTGATGAAAATCCTTGCCATTAGATTCTCCTTGTCGATATGTTTCTAGTTCCATGTGGCATGCCGAGTGGTTCTTCATGGATTGTGAGATATCCTCATTTGAAGTTGAAAACCCAAGATCATGGGCTAAAACCCAATGCATGGTGATGTGGCACCCTGCCATAGCCCAACACTTATTTAACTCAAGGAAGAAGTGTTATTCCATCTTAGGTGTGGTAAAGATATTTTATAAAAGATCTGAACTATTACAAGGGGCTTTGATCTTTGTCAAATGTCAATATTCTCTAAAAGGGATAATGCTTAGGTCTTAAGGAATTAAAATTTAAAAATTTAATTAGTAAGAAATCCTCTAATGAATAACCTTGTGAATCCCTCTCTCAAGCCTGGAAGAACTATATAAATACTATTAATCAATTCTCCTAAAAGCACTTCAATGAAAAATCTATTGTGGCCATTACTCTAAACTTTGACCCTTGTAAGGTTTAGTGTTGGATTAGGTATGTTGTGCATTGTATAAGCAGGGACTTGGCCCTTCTTAGGGAAATTATTCAAGCATATATGAAGCTCTCTAAAACAACAAATAGAATTTCTCTCTTGACTAGCGAAAGAGCTAAATGATTCTTGTTTTTGGCATATGTTTTTGGGAAAAAATTGGGATTCTTTTAGGGTTTCATTTCAGGAATTCATTTGGATCATTTATTACAGGGTTTGGCCTTTTGTTTTATTCTTTACGGTTTGGGATCTGTTCAGATAAATCTCCTCTTGAAGCTATACCAATCCCTTTGTTTTTAATCGTACTATTATTTCATCCTCATCAAAGAATCCACTACAAAAAAATCAATAAATTCATGATGATCCCTTTCTCAGATCAATGAAGAAATTGAGGACTTAGTTATGCTCCTTTTGAACATCCTTAGACTGTGTTTGGAGACTTGTTAGGGCATCAAACCTAAATTTTATTCATACGACCTAATCTAAAATAGCAATTCTTATCTTTGTGACATCAGTAACATATCAAAATGAGTCTTGTGACTTGCGAACGCCATGAGCCCTCCTTTAATATTGACAGTTATGAACATCACTCATCCCTCTAGGATAGTGAACCTTGGGCAGAAAATTTCTTTGAGTTGTGGCTTAGTAAACCAGGATACCTGAAGTATTCGAGCAAGAGCAGTTTGGAACTTGTCAAGTGGAAGATCAACAAGTCGAGGAAAAATTGGCAATACCTGAACCAACATAACAACATATCAATATTTGAAGTGTTTAATTCGACCTTGGGTAAAAATTATCCTATATAGTAGTATATCTGAAGCTTTTAATGTGACCTTGGATATAAATTAGTTTATATTGTAGTTAGGCACTGTCTCAGATCTAAAGTGATGCATGCTACGTACAAAAGATAGATACATGAGATGGGGAATTTACCAGACAGTAAAGGATAACCAACAAATCTAAAATAAAGAAATGGTGAATACAACTTAGCCATTCTAGCCTGTCAACATAGTTTATAACAGAAAGTAGTGTTTGTAGAGATTCAAAAGGAATATTGTGAGAAATGAACAAAATGAACACAAACCCAAATTCTACAATAAAGAGAACAAACCAAGACTAGCTCAATGCAACACTTGAAGACAAATCAACCAATAGGAGCACAACTCTAGGGAGAAAGTGAGCCCAAGAAAAAGTGTGATACAGATAGAAATAAACTTAAACACAAAAGAGCACAACACTTGATTGGTGCCCTTACACAAATCACTTTATTAAGAATAAGGAAGAACCACATTCTGATCAATTAAAAATAAGAGGTATATTTGTACACAACTTAAGAGCCCCTTCTTTTCCTCCAGAATCAGGCCTCCCTACAGCCACGACAGGCACAGGATTTCTAGAAAAATCATTGTCTACTTCTTCACTTGGTATAAGTTTTGGGAGGATAGGAATAACCATAAAATAATTCAAGGAAGTAGTATCGGGTCCTGGGACCAACTCCATGTTCTCCATTAGGGAAACCAGACACTCCAGAGCTGAAAAAACATCAAAACCCAAAAGTCCATTGGAGAAAATGCTAAAAAAAAAACATCAAACCCTATGGGTAAACTAAAACACATCGAAACCAAATAGCCATTACCGCAGAAGCCAACCTAAAATTCTCATAGCTAATAAAATGCACCATAACCAAATGGGCAGAAGTAGAAAGTAACAAAACCAAATGGGCAAAAAAATAACCAAAGAAACCTAAAGGGCATTGCATTACTTAATGCATCCTTCCTCCAAACCTATGACAGTATGGCCGCATCCTTCCTCCAAACCTGCAATAGTATGGTTGCATCCTTCCTCAAAACTGGCAACAATATGGCCGCATCCTCCCTCCTTCCCTGGACAAACCATGCAACCCTCAAAACTGGTGACAGTATGGCCGCATTCTCCCTCCTTCCCTGGAAAAACCATGCAACCGAAGGGAAACCAGAGGGAAATGAACGAGGGAAATTAAAACTTTTGATATTTGAAAATTTTTGACATTTTCAAATGAAATACGCGTAATACTTGCCAAAACAAAACCTTTGATGCTCTTCACATCTAGGCCAATGGTGACTTGAAAAAATGGTTCTATATGAGAGTTTATACATACATTAAGCCAAAAAAGAGTAATTTTTCATTCATGTTTATGTATGGCCCACTTCTACATTGAGTTGTATGTATTCTCTCCACCGACTATGCCATTAAATTCCCATGGGATCACAATTTCGAAGCACATGGGATAACAAACTTCAAGTTGATGTCAAATCAAGCTAAATAATATATATATGAAGATTTTCAAGGGAATATAAACGAGGGTTAGAAGTCCAAAAAAACCTTATACATTTCCGAAGAGAAGGAAAAATGAGATTTATACAATGAAATAAGTTTGTGATTGCCTAATCGGGTAGAACATAATAAAGTTTATGAGATTTTGTTTTTGGATTATTATAATTACCAATTTCATCATAAAATTTATGACCACTCAAATTCCATTAAATTAAATGTGTGAGACTTTTCTCGGGGTTAATAAGGGGTTTGGGTAAATAAGTGGTATTGTTGATTATAAATAATTATTAATGAGGTTAGATCTAAGACATTTATTTAAATTATTAATTATATAAAATTGTTGAATTTTTATTTCATAAACTAGAGATTTTGTTTGATTTTTTAATCTAATTATGTGATATTAAAGATGAATTATGGTAACTTAAAAATAAGTTTTATGTGGTTAAAAGGGAAGTAGTAATGTTATGGTATGAATGATTATTTTCAATGAAATTTTTGGTTTAGTAAGGATAACTCATCTATGGACATTTTCCATGATTTTTAAGACAGAGTCAATATAGGAAAGGTGATACTTAAAGGGCTCCCACATGCTTTAGAAATTTTATATCTATCGGTTTATAAAAATTAGAGGTGGAAAAATATCCTAAGCTCTAGAGCTAAGTTTGTTCCAACTTAGCTATATCTTGAGCAACAAATTGTTGTTGACGTCAAGGATATGATAGAAATTTGGTGGGTTGTAGGGTAGTCTTGTCATGAAATAAATGTAATGTAGCTACTAGGTAGGTAGGGGGAACCATTTTGGTGGAACTTGGCCATAAATGGGACATCTATCCATGCATAGTTTTTTAAGAACAAATACACCTAGTGGATTATCATTGTATGGGAATCAATTTAGGATCTAGGCTGTTGTGCACACACTAACTAAAGGATATTAGTGAAACCCACAAAAGTATTATAGGTGCTTTTATATAAATAGGTGTTCTTATGTTCTCATTGGTTAGTTATGGGCAAATGACAATAAAGTAAGAGAAGTTATAGTTTCTTTTATAGAAATAGGTGTTCTTGTGCTCTCATTGGTTAGGTATGGGCAAATGACAATAAAGTAAGAGAAGGATTTGACTACTGGACAATTAGAGGAATGATTCCACACAAAACCAAGCGTGGTGCTGCAGCACTTTCTAGGCGAAGGGCTTTTGAAGGGGTTCGCCCACCATATGACCGGAAGAAGAGAATGGTCATTCCAGATGCTTTGAAAGTGTTGAGGTTTCATCTAGGTCACAAGTATTGTCTACTAGGAAGGCTTTCCAAAGAAGTTGGTTGGCATCACTATGACACTATTACAGAATTAGAAGGGAAGAGAAAGGCAAAGGCTCAGGTATCATATGAAAGAAGGGCTTAGGGGATTGGGGGTTAGGTCGGGTTAGGGGATTGGGGGTTAGGCCAGGTTAGGGGATTTAGGTTCATTTAGGGGTTAGGGGTTGAATAATGAGTTAGTAGTTAAGGGATTAAGGATTGGGGGCTTACGGGGACCGACCCGAATGCGTTTGGGCGGGCGCACTCAACCGAAACGACCCGACCTGAATGGGTTTGGGCGGGCGCCCTCAAACGAAACGACACGGCGTCCCCGACCGAACAAAGGCACAAGGGAGAAAATGACAAATGGGTCACACGAACATGTAGAAGGCACCTGTGCGGTCACAACTTAGCAAATTTGATACGACCGCCCTCAAACAAAATGACCCGACCCAAATGCATTTGGGCGGGCGCCCTCACATGGCGCGACATGGCGTGCATGACCGAACGAAGGCACAAGGGAGAAAATGGAAAACGAGCCGCACGAACGTGCATAAGGCACCCGTGCGTTCACAAGAGAGCTACAGATGGGAGGGATCATTGAGGAGTCTAGCTCTTGGATCAATTCCTTGCTACGGGAGCCTATAGCAGCAGTAGAAGGATGGACCAGTGATATTTGGTGCAGTCAGGTACCAAAGAGACAAATGTAGTAGCTAGTAGTAGTCAGAGACTAAGTACCACAGAGCAGAGTTAGCAGCAGTACAACAACACAATGTAGAGTTAGCAACAACACAGAGGCTTCAATGATAGCACATAGACTAGTAGATATCAGTACTCGGGTGATAAATGCATCATACTAAACATAGTTTGTTCAGTGTGAAGAACATCTCATAGTTACAGCAACAACAGATGAGAAATAGTTATAGATGTTGTAGTGCTAGCAACAACAGAGTTGCAGTGCAAATGTAGTAATTGGTAGCAATATGCAAGGTCAACAACAACACGGATGCAACACAGAATCAAAGTTGTGTAGTAGTTGGTGGGAAGTAGAGCTATACATCCAAAACGCAGTAGGATATGGTGCACAATCAAAGTAGTGCCATCAGGGGAGTAGAAATGCTAGAGAAAATTCCTCGCTAAGAGGAAGTGTTGATTTTTGTAGCATCGGATGTGCTCTAGCCTTAATGTTTTGCAGAGAGGCTAAGACACGTGTATTCTCCAAGACCCAGAAATATTTTGGGGAAATTCCAAACATAAGTGACTTAATTAAAATAATTAATCAATTTTTAATATTTCCTAAGTCTAAACTTAGGAAATATGATTAACTAAATGGTATTAATTAAGTCAGGTGAAAATATTCTAGATAAAGGCATGGATTGAGTCCAAGTTAATATGAGCCATCGATTAAGATATAATCCTAATTGTTGATGTATCAACAAGATATTACAAGAAGGAACTCAATGGGGACTTGGAGAGCACACTAAGAGAGAGAGAGAGAGAGAGAGAGAGATCAAACTTGCTGGCAGATTGATTTTATGGAATAGCAGTGTTGAGTTTCCAGAGAGAGAGCTAGTGATATCATTACAGTGAGAGAGGGGTAGTGATAGTATTTCCGGAGGAAGTTTTCCATATCTGGTGATTTCATAATAGAGAGGCAGCAGTTCCACATAGACACAGCAAAGAGGCCACACAGAGGTTGTGCAATGCTTCAAAGGAGATCCGCAATTTTGTTAGGAGACAGAGCCGATTCACTACCAAAAATAGGAGAGAGTTTCCAGAGGCCAAGAGGTTCTAGCTTCTAGACAAAAAAATATCATAGGCAAGGGCAATGAGTCCTACCATTTGTGTGACGCAGGACTACGTAGGGTGACACAGTCACTGCACAGAAGCAGCATAGAGCAGCTCTTTCAAAGCTAATTTCAGTGTCAGATCACCTGTCCAAGTGAGAATTTTGTCACTAGATTGTTTATCAAATTTTTCTCTGTATTGGATAGCCATTCTACGCATCCAAATATTTGTACTCAGATTTTCTACTACTTAATATTAAAACCCTCATCTATTGCACAGGTTTTCCCAAGTTGTGTTTTCTGGGGACTTAGTCCAAAAATAATTGTGTACTTATGTGTGTGTGCATCTAGTTGTTCCTATGTTGTATTTATTTTCCATGGTATTATTTGTGAGGGTTTTACTGTATTTATTTTGATATTTTTTGTAGTACACGATAAATAATTTGTTTAGCTAAATAACAAATAGAAGAAATTTAACCAGTTGTTACAGTAGGATTTCGAGTAACGGAAATTTCACAACCTCCATTATCGCTCCTGAGATCCTTCACTTTCTTGTCGGTTTCTTTATCAACCAGTGCCTTAAATTCTACGAACTTGGAGAATGTCTCATCATTCTTCTACATGAAGAAGATCCAACACTTCCTTGAGAATTCATCAATAAAAATGACAAAATATTTGTTTCTAGAAGTGGAGGCTGTTGAGAAAGGTCCATAGACATCAAAGTGGATCCTTTCTAGGACTGCATGTTCTTTGTTATCCCAATATGGAATGTGGTTTTTGTGTACTTACCCAAGGTACATCCCTTGCATACATCTTGCTACTCAAGTGATCCTTTGGGGAGGCATGAGGTTATTCGATTCATAATCTTCAGGACCCCATGATGCAAATGTCCAAGCCTTATGTGCCAAAGTTCATCAACATTGTGGCTCTGCACTTTATCCACCTTAGTGCTTAATGTAGAAAAATTTTCCACATCTAGCTTATACAGGTTCTTCACATGAACTCAATAGTCTCCACCTGTCCCATGACTATGTGTCTCCAAAATTCCTTTCCTTTGCTGAAGATCACATCATAACCACAGTCTTCTGAAACTGCAACAAAGATGAGATTTTTCTTTAGGCATGAAATGAACATGACATCCTTGAGCTTGAGAGGGGAGTCTCAATCCCTCTGAAAGGTGACTGTGACAATCACGGATGTGCTATAACTTTCGTCGTCCCCCATCTTAATGTGCATCTACATATATTTTTCTTCCAAGTCACTGAATAAGTCTCTACACCCTGTCATGTGGAAAGGTGCACCTAATTCCAAGTATCACACGCTACCCATCACTATGTTCGGCGAGATGAGGGTAAATTCAAGCTCAAATTGTGAAGCCAACACTTCACCTGTTGATCCTCCTGAGCTCTTCTTTCTTGCCTTTTTATGTGGACACTTTGTGGCATAGTTCCTAAATTCATGACAATGGAAGAATTTAATTGTGTACAAATATTTATTATTTCCCCCTTGGTGGTACTCTAGTTTGGATTGAGATTTATTCCCTTTTCCCTTCTTTCCCTTTCAAACCATTTCAAAGTTTACTTCATCCTCTCCCTTGGATGAAGTTCCATCTATGGTATTTTTCCTTATTTCTTCTATGCCAAATTGGACAATAAGCATTCCCAATTCAGTAGTTTCTCTCTCCCGTTCATCGAATCTTAATAGTTATGCCATCTCTTGGGAAGGCCCAGAAGGGCTAGGCTTACCAAGTAATCTTCTACAACATTAACACCAAACCTTCCAATTTCATCACAAACTTTTGTGAATCTACTCAAATACTGCAAAATAGTGTCATTCTTTTGCATCTTGATATTTCAAATTTTATTCTTAGGTGTTAACTTCCTATAGTCACTACTTTTCTCAAACAATTCTGTCATTTCTTTCCACATTGTGAACAAAGTTTACTTTCTGTGGATATTTTAGACAATGTGATCTCGTACTCCATCCAAAGTTATTATCCACACCTTGGCTACATCTTTCTTCCATTGAGCAATATTTTGGGTATCAGATGTTTATGGTTATGTATCATCTATTTTTATGTATTCTATAAATCCATTGTCATCTAATACCACCTCCATGTGATCCTTCCATGCGATGAAATTAGAGATGCATTCCAAGGAATACTTTAGCCTCAGCCCATTGAAGGGCATCTTCTCAACTTGGCAAAGATCCTGCTGCACTAAACTGCAAATTCGATTCTCCTGAGAAACAGCGTCGGAATTCCTTCTCTAACATGAATCTTGCTCTAATAATATGTAGAAATTATGGTGTATATTTGCAACAACTTATGAGATTTTAATCAAAATCAAAAGACACAAAGCTACTCTACTGCTCTGTGGAATTCAATTTACAATTTATAGCATCAACCACAAACATGCAATGATAAATAACACACATGCACATAGTAATTTTCCGAGGTAAAGAAATCTACTAAAAACCCAATGCTTGCTTGCATTAATCTGATGAATAGATATGTATTACAATCACTTTTCTCAACTAAGCACAACATGCAAGTGAATAGTCTATTTATTTTCTCACTGAAAAGTGCTAACCCAAAATTAGTCAATTTATGCCTCTGCTTGAGCCCCTGTTTCCTTACACAATTCCTTGAGAAATTAGGCCCCTATTATTTAGGAAATTCCTCAAATTGATTGTTCAATTCCCAAGGTTTATCTTCTGACTACATGCAACACCTTTACACTCAAGACTAGTCTACAACTGATGTTACACTACCTTGGAATATACACCACAATTATGGAACTCAAATTCTCTACATGCACTAGCTATTTTGGATTGATTTATCAATTAATTGGATGATCATTGATATTAACTGAAGTCCCATTGCTTAACTAACCTTCCACTAGTTCCTCCAACAATTAGAACTAGTTTAAATGAAATCAACTTGAAATAACAGGCTTGATTGCTATAAATTATCAATCACACATGCTTAACTGAACTCTGACTCCTCTAACTCGAACTTACTGAGCTAACTGAGTGAAAAGAACCATGACACCTCAGTTAATTTCATCCAAGTTTTCTGTTGATGTGGAAATTCTAAATTTCTCAATTTAAACAAGGAAAAATCAAATTGAGAATTTCTTGCTGCATTTTTCAAAAAAATTACCTCCTTTCGACAATCTTCCACATCAAGAAAAACCACACCTAGCCCTTGGAGAATTTAATTTGGTTAAGGAAAAATGTATTTTTAATATGGAAACCCACATACTCACAAACATTTTTGGACACCTAATCCTCTATGGGTAGGTATGGAAGCCGAACAGTCAAAGAGGAGTCCAAGTGACCTTGGAATGTGGAATCCAAGGGGGACCACATTGTATTATAAATATACATCATGTTAATGTAATAGCAACTTATGCTTATCTTTCCTATGTGTGTGTGTTTACCATGTGTGTGTTTAAAAGACATACATGTCAACCTTCAAAATAAATTGGGCACCCTTGGAAGCATATAAATACAAGTCGATTGAAACTCATTTGGACATCATCATGAAGCATTTTTTTTTTCTCTCTTCTTTGGATTGGCTCGCATAGTTCTGAGATTAGTTCATGAATTTGGTTCTTACATGTTATGAAACGAACTCCAAAAATAGAAGAAAAGAGAGATCAACGCCTTAGAAATCATCCACTTTGAGGGGGAAACCTCCAATACATTACATAAATGAACAATTCTTGGATGATACAAATGACCAAAACCTCCTTCTATATATAGGAGTCCATGGGGTAACAATATAATCCTAGCCGACCTAACAATAATAATGTAAAGGCACAATAATAACAATATTGGGGTTACAGGGGTACAACAATAACAATAAGGAGGTTACACTAACTACAATAAGGGACTATACTAGTAATATAGGGACCTAACATGCCCCTCTCATTCAAAAAAGTGTTGTCCTCAATGCTTGAGTAGATCCGGATGCTTCTGTATAAAATTATCATCCTCCCATGTAGAATCTTCAGTGCGTAAGTTCTTCCATTTGATGAGATACTCTGAAATTGATCGATTTCGTAGTTGTCGAGTTCTGGTTTTTGTGGCTGCTTCAAGTTCCAATATGACTTTTCCTTCCTCATCAAGTTCTGGAAATATTGTTTGAAATGGAATTTTGTCCCCTATAACCTTCTTTAAGCATGAAACATGCAAAACTGGATGCACTCGCGAAGAAGCAGGAAGATCCAATTTGTATGCCATAGTACCAATCTTTTGCAACACCTTGTAAGGACCATAGTACTTTGGCAATAATTTATAATGCTTTGTAGATTTCTTGAGAGACATTTTTTTGTATGGCTGTAGCTGTAAAAATACCCAGTCTCCTACATCAAAACTTCTCTCACTGCGATGTTGATCTTCCTGTTGTTTCATTCGATTTTGTGCCAAATTTAGGTTATCCTTTAAGAGTTGGAGAACTTCTTGTTCATGGTCGATGTGATCTTCCACTGCTTGAACCTTAGAATTTTCTCTTAAATAAGATGTGATGGACAATGGATGATATCCATAAAGTGCCATAAATGGGGTCATTTTTGCTACAGTATGGAAGGAAGTGTTATACCACCATTCAGTGTGAGGTAACCACTTGACCCATTGTGTTTTCTTATCAGATACAAAACAACGAAGATATCCTTCCAAACATTTATTCACTATATCAATTTAACCATCAGATTGAGGATAATAAGATGAGCTATGAGCTAGTTGAGTACCCAAACAATAAAATAATTCCGTCCAAAAATTTCCAGTAAAAATGGGATCTCTATCACTTACAACAATATTTGGGTTTCCATGTAGATTTTGAATTGTTTCCATAAATGCAGTAGCAACCGTACTTTCTTTAAATGGATGAGATAATGCACAAAAGTGTGCATACTTGGTAAGTATATAAACTACCACCATGATGACACTATTTCCTTCTGGCTTAGGTAAACCTGTGATAAAATCCATTGAAATCTCCTCCCAACGTTGACTTGGAATGGACAAAGGATGTAGAAGACCTGAGGTCTTAATTGTCTCAACTTTATTTTTCTGGAAAACCAAACATTCCACCACCAAATTTTGAATATCAGATTTAAGGCCATCCCAAAAAAAATATTTCTTCACCCTGTGGTAAGTTTTTAAAAATCCTGAGTGTCCTCCTAAAGGAGAAGTGTGCAATTCCAAAATAATCTTTTGTTTTAGTTGGGAATTCTTGCAAATATATAAGCGATCTTTGTACCATAAGGAATCATTTTTCCAACTAAATGTATCATATGTACTAGGATCTTGCTCTAACTTTTGAATGAGTGTCCAAACTTCTTCGTCCTTCTTCTATTCATCCCTTGCTTAGGTTATCCAATCTGGTTGGATAATATAAATGGCACAAAGCAATGCTTCCACCTCTTCATCCTTTATTGAGAGTGCATCTGCAAAAAAAATTAGCTTCCCTTTTTTGTAGATGATTTCAAAATCATAACCCAACATCTTTGTGACCCATTTTTGTTGCTCTTCTGAACATTGTGTTTGTTCCAAAAGGTGTTTAAGACTACCATGATCAGTTTTTACCTTGAAGAGTATTCCCATTAAGTAAGGCCACCATTTCTTTAGTGCATGTAGTAGTGCCAACATTTCCTTCTCATAAATAGATTTGTGTAAATACTTTCCTTTGATTAGACAACTTTCAAAAGAAATGGGTCTCCCTTCTTGCATTAAAACAACATCAATTCCATTTCCCGAGGCATCGCATTCCACAATACAGGTTTTTGTGAAGTCTGGCGTAGCTAATACTCGTGCTAGGCACATTGCCTCTTTAAGATGTTCAAAGGCCTTATTTGCTTCAGGAGTCCATGAAAATGCGTCTTTCTTTAATAATGTTGTTAGAGGTGCTGCTATTCTCCCATAATTCTTAACAAACTTGCGATAATACCCTATTAACCCGAGAAATTTGCGCAACTTCTTTATGGGTGTGGGGACTTTCCATTCCTTAATGGATTTAATTTTGTTAGGGTCTACTTTAACACCCTCGTGAGATACAATATGACCCAGATATTCCACCTCTTGTACTCCAAAGAAACATTTTGATGTTTTTGCATATAATTGTTTCTCCTCAAATAGTTCGAAAGCACCCTCGTCAACATGCTGAACATGACTGCTCCAAGATCGGTCGTAGATTAGCAAAAAAGATATAAAAAATATTTGTGCTAATAATTTTTTCTAAGGAAGGGTTTGAAAATGGAATTAATCAAACCTTGAAATGTAGAAGGTGCATTGGTAAGGCCAAAAGGCATTACCAAAAATTCATAATGACCCTCATGAGTTCGAAATTTTTTTTTCAGAATATCTTTAGCCTTCATTATAATTTGATGATATCCTGAACAAAGATCCAACTTGGTAAAATAAATTGCTCCATGTAAGTCATCCAATAATTCATCAATCACCAGAATGGGAAATTTATCTTTAATAGTGAGCTTATTAATCTCCCTATAATCCAGACACATGCACCATGACCCATCCTTCTTGTGTACCAATACTACAGGAGTAGAGAAAGAAATTTGACTAGGTTGAATTATACCCGCCTCTAACATTTCTGCAATCATATGTTCAATTTCGCTCATTTGGACATAAGGATATCTATAAGTCCTATTGTTTGGAGGAACACTTTCTGGAATCAACTGAATAGCATGATCATGATCACGAATAGGTGGGATTCCTTTGGTAGTTTCAAACACCTTGGAATGATTGTCCAAGACTTGTTGGAGATCTGCAGAAATAGATGATTTTGATGTTGGAACTTCTAATGAGCATAATTTTGCAATTACACCTCATTTTTCTTTCTTTAGAAGCTTTTTCATGAAATTAGAGCTTATTATCTTTCCCAGCTTCCCTGCAATACCCCGTAATTCGACTTCCTTTCCTTCTAAAAAAAAATTCAAGAAAAGTTCTTGAAAATTAAAAGCTACCATCCCCAAAGATTGTAACCATTGTACTCCTAGTACAAAATCAGCACCTCCCATAGGAATGGAAAGCATTGGACTATTCAATACATGTTCCCCCATGGTTAGCTTTATATTATGGCATTTTCCAGAGCAATTTATAATTCCTCCATTTGCAACCATCACTTGACATTCTGGTGCTGGGTATAGGAAACAATTCAATTCCTTGGCTACCTTACAATGAATAAAATTATGGGTACTACCTGAATCAATCAACACTATTACCTTTTTCTTCTTGATATGTCAGACTCATTTCTTCTTCTTCTAGGGTTGGTTATTGGTGTGTATCCTCTTCTTTTGAAGCTTCTTGTTAATTTTCTTCCTCCTCTTCACAATCTATGTAAAATAATTCCTTCTCAGCACACTTATGACCTTAGTGTATTTTATATCACAACTATAGCAAAGCCCTTTTTCTCTCTTTTCTTCCAATTTTTGTGGTGTCAACGTTGTAGGTTGTGGAAGTCTAGGAGTAGGAACACTTCCATCCTTATAGATGTGAGTGGTAGGCTTCCTTGTCGCCATAATTTTACATTCAATTTTTCTTTCCAACATGAATTCCTTCTCCAATGAATCAGGTTCCCAAACTCAAACCTCATGTTGGATGTTATCCTTTAAATTCCCTATGAAGACATCAATCCTATGTTCCTCTGGAATATAAGTTACCCTTATATTCAATTTTTGGAAGTACTCAATGTGCTCCACCACTGAACCCTTCTGTTTGAGATTTATTAAATTAGCTAAAGAAGGTGTTTCTCTTTGTATCCTCATAATGTGCTATCATTTCCTCCGTAAAAATTGACCAAGTGACAGTTTTTTTACGAGAGAAAAGCCATCGATACCATACAAATGTATTTTGTTCTAAATGTAAAGTTGCAACGTGTACCTTTTGTGTCTTTTGCACATTATTGAGATCAAAATATTGCTCCATCTGTAGTATCCATGTTACGGGATCCTTGCCATCAAACTTCCTCATATCCATCTTTGGAATATGGTGGTTCTTCCATTCAACATTAGAGTTTATGAAATCACGATTAACATTTATTTTGTTCTCATCATGAATTTCCTCTACTATCTTTTCACCATTAGGAAACATTTCTTGTATCTACTTTGTCAAACCTTCCATGTCTGCTTTTAGATCATTCTTCATGTTTTCCATGTTGTCTTTTATTTTTTCATCGATCTTAGCTTCCATGTCATCCATCTTAGCTTCCATGCCAGCTTCCATGCCATCCATATTAGCTTCCATTCCTTTCTTCAAACCATCCATCTTAGCTTCCATGCTTTTCTTCAAAACTTACATTTCATTTTTTGTTGTTCTTTGCGGGAGCGGAATTTGGTGCACTTGTTCTTGTAATTTTGACATGTCATGTTGCAGTTCTTCATCTTCATGGGTCTTATTAGAGCCTTCTAAAGGCTTAATTGGTGTTGAATTCTTTTTAGGGGGCATTTTAGAAGCTAATATTGATATCTATTATATAGTATGCCATTGGAATCAATTCAAACTGATTTTTCAAACAACACTTATGCAATTCGAAAAAGAAAATACACACCTTTTTCTTGATTTTCAGGAGCTCGATATTGAAACTAAATTATATATGTGATTTCAGATATTCAACATTTGAAATTTGGTCTTGTAGTATCCCTCTGAATCTTTTTTCGAATGCCATAGGTCTGACCTGATTTGGATTCTTCAAGGTAAAGTTATGCCCAATCTCCCACAATGACTTAATTATGGACTAGTTCAGTAGAGTGAACTTGTACGACGTGCCACGTGTCACTGTTTTCTCCTTTGGCTCTGAAATTGATATACAGGAAACTAAAGTCTGTGTACTTGTGGTCACTTTTTATATAATTCAAATCTGATGCTCAGAGAGAGAGTTATGACGATTTTCTCACGGTCACCTATTGGAGATGAAATTCAGGAGCGTGAAAAAAACCCTAACATCTAGAGATCATATCACCGAAAATATTACAAACCAAGATCTTAAATTTCTATAGGAGCTTCCACAGGAATGCGGCTTTGCTCTCTAAGAATTTAAGCTTCTGAACCTTTGTAGGAAGAAATTTATAGTGCAAATTCCACGAAGTCCTGTTTTAGGTGAAATTCTGGAGCTTGAAAAAGCCCTAACTTCCACAAATCATATCTCTAAAAATATTGCGAACCAAGATCTGAAATTTTTACACAACGTTCCTTAGGATTTCAGCTTCGCTCTGTAAAAATTTAAGCTTCTGAACCTTCGTAGAAAAAAAATTATAGAGAAAATTCCATGATGACATGTTTGGAGCAGCGAAACCCTAAAATCCAAAGCTCTGATACCAAATGTTATGAAACTAGCTCCAAAAATAGAACAAAAGAGAGATCAATGCCTTAGAAATCATCCACTTCAAGGGGGAAACCTCCAATACATTACATAAATGAATAATTCTTGGATGATGCAAATGACCAAAACCTCCTTCTATATATAGGAGTCCATGGGGTCACAATATAATCCTAGCCGACCTAACAATAATAATGTATGGGCACAATAATAACAATATTGGGGTTACAGGGGTACAACAATAACAATAAGGGGTTTACATTAACTACAATAAGGGACTATACTAGTAATATAGGTACCTAACAATACATGTCTGAAATTGCAGGGCCTGAGCTCACATGTGTGAAGAAGGAAATTTGATTTGGAATCATAGGGTTGCAAAAAGGATTTCTCTGTTGTAGCTGCTCACTAGATAGGGTGTTAAATCTGGCTAGAGAGCTTTAGCCACACGCATGGCCACAATCTCCATGCGGCTATGACCTAGGGTATTGTTGAAAATTGATCGTAGGTTTTGATCATTGATCGCAAGCTTGGGAACTTTGATTTTGATCAGTCTTGTTACTAGGGTCATCTCTTGGATATTGTTTGGTTGATTTTTTGGACAACTTTGTTATTGGTGAATTGGAACATTGTACTCTTTGTTTGCTGAACATTTTATGAAAATCTAATAAGAAGAAGAATTTGAAATGGTTTTCCCCCTTGTGGGTTTTTTCCTTAGTCTTTGACCAAATACTTATATCTCTCATTTCTCTTGATTTTCTTCTACTGTCTATTGCATTTAGTGTTCTATCTACAATTGCTCCTAATAATTGGAAAAATAAATTGTATTGAAAAATTGCTAATTAAAAAAAAAATTAAGCTAAAATAATTGCAATAACATAGAACAATGGAAAATTAACACCTTGAATACACTCAAGATACAAAAGATTATAATATTATTACAAAAAATTATAACTTTACGCTTGTATAATATTTTAGATATATATTTTAAATATGATATTAAATACAAAACATTAAATTTAATATATTTAATGAATATCAATTTAATATATTTAATGAATATGGATTCAATAACATTATATTGGAATTATATAAAAAAAGTACACTTAAAAAAAACTCTTCAATATAAGTAGAATAAATACTAGCCTTGGAAGGAACATGTGACATCCTATGGGTACACACATTTTTAGAGTACCTTAGTGCTATTCAAAAAAACACCAACTACTTTATCCATTGGCAATACATGAACAACAAAGATGACTAACAATCAAATACTCCCTTCTAAAATAAATTAAACCTAAAAGTTATGTATTTTCTTAAAAAATATATTATGCTAGTCATGTCTTATTCATAGTGCTATTGCATTATTGATAAAAATGCATGGTACTTTGTAATAAGGATATGTTGGTTATATATACCTTATATATTTCACATATTATGTAATTTTCTTTTCGTAATTAATAAATTGAATGCTTGAATACACTTAGTAAAATTAACACAAACTTATTTTTAAACAATTGGCTAATGTTATTTAAAATGTGTGTAAATTAAGTAAATTCATTTTTGTTACAAATCAATAATAACATTTATATAGTTTTAAAGAAATATCTTTCAGCGGAATAATTGATAGAACAACTACATCAAACATGACAAAGAAAGTTCAAATTTTAAAGAAAATTATGAGATATTTTTTAAAATAAAGATGACACCGTGAATGGATTTGTTATGAGTCTAAGATAATAAAAACATATTTATCACTATTGTATTAATCAATCGGTGTTTTATTAGTTCTCTTTGGAAATTCACAATAATTTTCATTTTATGATTTTTGTAATTTAGAATAAATAAATATGATATACTTTTTCAAATAATAGTAAATAAATAACTTTTTAATATCTACCAATTATTACAACACTATTTTTGTTTTTTTAATATTAAATGTTGTGTTATGAAAATATTTTATTGAGCAAAAGAGATATATATACTCTTTATGTATTTTTTTTATTTAAATATTAATATAAAATTAACATTTTTTATTTCACCTAGTAGTTGAAAAAATCATTAAATGAATGGGGAGATACTTCTAAAGAAGAGATGGGAGATATATACGAGTGTATGGTTTGCAAGATGACATTGGGAAAACTTGGACATGGGAGATAGGGTGGTAGGAGTAGTTGGTAGTCTATGTGTGTAGGGAGACATTTTTTTAGTGCCATTCGCTCCTCATGAAGTGACCATTGTTTGGAGAGGAATCAAGGCTGACCCCTGTGGTGTTGGAAATCTTGCCTTACAATCTCATACCAAGCAAATTTGGCACCGAGGTAAGAGACCCTCCCCCCAGTCCATTTTATGCGTCTCTATGCTCTTGCTAGGAAGGTAGAGGTGGAGCTTGAGCAGGGAAGCAAAAAACTTCAACATCGCGGTGGATTTCAGTTATTTGGTAAGATTCCTAAGCCCAATAGTATGATTGGCTTAAATTTTCTCTAGTATTGGGCTTGCTTCCACTCTTCTCGATATTGTAGGTTTTTCCTTGGGTATTATAGACGTTTCTGGAGGTAGATTGCGACATGCACTTATGGCTAAGGGAAAGAAAACCATCTATTGGGTGATGTTATGGGAATTGGAGAAGGATGAAAGGTCAAGTGATAGACCCATTGGGCTCACTTCTGAGTTACAATATTTTTCTTATTTTCTTTTGAGCATAATTGCAAGAAGCTAGAGGTTGTTGCAAACTTTGGCCTTCTATTCCTTTATCCTGTGATTTTGGAGTGTTGGATTGAGGGTGTATATTTTCCCTAACCCTTATGTAAGTCTAGGAAGATTATATCTTTTTTCATTGTGGTTTTTCTACTACCTTCTAGCCAAAAAATACGATAGGAGTGATGTTGGAAGAATTTTTCCAAACATATTCCCAAGATGTACATTTGATTTTAATTAATAGAAACTTTTGTCCTAAAAAAGACAATTAAAAAATTATGTTCTTTTTATGTATTTTTTAATTTATTCATTAAACATTAGAAAAATAAAGTAAAATAGAAACATCTAAATACTTAAAATTAAAATATATATGTTTTTTTTTCATTTAATATTAATTTTTCCATTTCTCATTAAAATATATATTGAATAGACTTTTAATTTCAAGTAAATTGATGAATTCAAATACTTTCTCTATCTCGAGAGATCTCTACTAGTGTTTCATGATTTTTGTATGATCAAAAGTTTTCAGAAGCCCTCATGGCAACCCAAACTATCAGTGTGTCTGGGTTCAAGGGGTTTTTGGTCCATGTACCAAATTCTTCAACTTTTTATGAGATCTTTGTTAAGCTCTACTCTGGGAAGTTACTGCTCATCAATGTTTTCTCCTCATATTTGGTTTGAACCTCAAGCTTTATCTAGAGCTCTGAGTGAGTATCCCCTTAGGCATGCAATGCTTGATTTTTCAAGGTTAGCATTCGGATGACGTTACTCATCTCTAAGCTTACAAAATTGGTAAATATTCCATTTTTTATTGTTCTTCATCTATGAGGGGAGACTGGAGGTAAGCCTTCCTCCTCTTGGAATTTTTCTTATAAAGATGTCATCCATTCTCACCCCCCCCCCCTTCCCCTAAGACACATCAAGCTCAACCAACTCCAAAGCCATTTTCGGTGGAAAAATATGAGGAAGTTCTCTCCCTAGAAATATCTCACTCAAATCTCGAGGATCTTCACGAGGCATATTCAAAGGCAGCCCTAATATGCTATTTTAATGCCTTTTGACCCCGCACAACCGATCTTTACCAATGTATCAGTTCTGTATGGACTAATATTTGCAAGGTTGTTTTATACTCAAGATGTTTCTTCATTGTTTTATTTAAGTAATTTGGATATTATCAGAAATATTTATATAAAGGGCCTTGGTTTTGGGGCAATACTAGACTATTTTTAACACCTTAGTTCCTAGATTTTAACCCTTCCATAGTTGTTATTATTGATCCGAGTCCGTCAACTACTGAATTTATCTAAGATCTTTTACTTCTATGATGTGGTTAGAATTGCATTTTAAAAGAGCATAAAAGAACACATATGAATGCTTAAAAGCACACAATCAACAACTCAAGAATATGAGACATTGGATAACGAATTTCACCCAGTGTGGGTTACGTCTCTGGGCCTGGTGTTAATATAGTGAAGGTTGATTCATATAATTCTATATATGATGATGTACATGGAAGACTCTTTGTCATAACAAGGACATACGCCCTCAACAAGAGTGGTTTGTCTCTCCACGAGACATTATCCCTACAGGAATTCTCACTCAAAATGGGTTTCCTTTAGCATGAAAAACTAACAAGACCTCACATAATGTGGCAATGAGTATCCCCTCAACATAGTTATACAAGGATCTCAACAACAATATATAGCATGAAAATATAATGACATCTCACATAATGTGGCAATAATGATTCCTCGACATAGTATCAAATAAGGATCTAAGGATAATACATCATCTTAGCAATAATGAAAGGAAACATAACATCACTGCTTCATGTACCTTCACTTCTAAAGATGGACAAAAAATGAAAGGCTCAGCTGAAAAAATTAACTACACCACTAAATTTATGGAATCGAGTAGTGTAAAATCGACTACCCATTCATCAAATTCTGACACCGTCAAAATTTGGGCCCCCATGATTCTCCAAAGATATTTCTCCATGGGAGGAATGGATATCTACTCCTCAAATGGAAAATCTGATATCAGCATTGTGATCCTTGCAAAATTCTGATACTTTTGAGTATAAAATTGGTTTCATTCTAACTCTAGCAAATTTCAGCCTCCAAGGGAATCTTCTAGATTCCTCAATAGTCTCCAAAGATTCCATGTTGCGGCGTGCCTAAAAATCTGCTACTCATATGGAGAATCTGACTTCACCACCGTGTTCCCTGTGAAATTTCGTGAAATTTGACCATAAACTTGACATCATTCTGACAAAATTATATGTTACCTCTCGGGGAATATTTCAAGAATCTTCAGTGTCCCTCCGTCAAGGTTCCACACCCTCTCCTGGGCAAAGTTTTGCCAGGCATGGTTCTGCCTCGACCTTCGTGCACAGTTCCACTACTTTGCTGCCCCCAGAATAAGAAATATGTTGAGGTTTAAATAAAACAATGTCAACAGATTTTCCAACGAAAGCATACCGGCTTGTTGGTTGGCAAAGGTAATGTCAAGGCATTTTGTGTGGTAAGGTTGGGGGTTCCAACCCCACTAACCCCTATAGCGCATATATTTTTTTTTTTTAACCGCCACTTGAAATCTTAATTAGAGTTGATTTGTGTATTGGCGAAGTTTTATAGTAAAGCCGCCATGTTGGGTGGGGCTGACAGGCCCGCCAACTGTGGGTTCGATTCCCACCGATTATGTATCATGTTATATGGTATGGCACTGTGGGTTGTCATGTGGTGGCGAGGTTTGACCACTCGCCACCATTTTAATAATATTCATTGGTTGGTGGGGATGGCAGCCCGCCACCTAGTAATATATATATATATATATATATATATATATATAGATATATATATATATATATATATATATATATATATATATATATATATATATATATATATACACAATAAATGATTTTTAACTGCCGAAAAAGAAGGGTGATTGGGAAAATTAAGTAGGAAAAAAATTCGCCTATCCTGGTGGTCAAATTCCATGCGCCAGGTCTCGTTCAATTTGTTGTCTCGTTAAGCCTACCACTTGGCCAAGTTTGACCCAAAATTTGACCAACGATATCTCCTTGATACGAGCTTGGATTGGAGTGTCGTTCTCACCATTGGAATCAAAGCGACGAGAACTTCAATCTGGTCTTGGTCCGAGAGAAATCTGACTACTTTGAGTTTTGACCTATTCTGAGTCCTCTTGGACTTCTGAGTGTCTATGGAGCCACCTCAATCAATTATTGAGATGTCAATATGGGTCAAGCTTCTTAATCTGCTCGCTCACTTGTGGAACTACATATTCATTCAAGGCATTGGAGACTCTTTGGGCTGTTAGCTTACTATTGATGTCTCTCGTGGGCAACTGGTTGTATACACCTATTACAAAATTTGTGTTGAAATCGATATCATTAAAGGCCACCCAACGAGATCAATTTAAAATTTGATGATTTTCAATGAACTCATGCACTGGACTATGAGAATACTATTTTTCGTTGTCACTTCTGTCATCAAACATACCACTTACAAAACTCTTTCCTAGTGTTTAGTTCTCAATAGAAGTGGAACATCCTAAATTCCAGAACTAAAAGATGGAAGCCCTATAACCCTCCTCCTATGGAGGGAAATGCCTCTATGTGAGAGAAGGATGATGAAGGAGATGATGATGACATTCATCTGGGGGACAAGGTCCAAGACTCAAGGCCTCAAACATCTCTTGCGATTCCTATTGTGGACCATGCTCCTTCAACAAACATAGAGATATTGAATAATAATGCTTCTTTGGGTATATTGCAATGAGCTCATGAGTGGGCTTCTTTGGAATTTGACAAGGAATCTCTTTCAGTGCTTAATGATAATTTGCAAACCACTTTGATTAAACCACCTTTGGAAGTTTGAGTCAATGTTTAGAAAAAGAAAAGAAAGAAAGGTCACCTTGAGGATTAGCCCAAAATTGGGGTGATTATCCTCTCTACGTGTGTCTTATGTCCCTTTATGTTTACTTTTCTACTCTTTTTATAATTCATATTTGCTTTGATACCGCTAGTATAGAGAAAACTATGCCAGAAAAATAGTCATAATGAAAAATGAGTAATTTTCACTGTTTAATCAATACAATATCTCTATCTCCCACCATCTCTCTCTCTTCGTCCCTCTTCCTCTTCCACCCCCCTCCATCCGCCCACTTCTCTCTATCTCTCACACACACTCTCTCTCTCCATATCTATCTCCTTCCTCCCTCCTTTTATTTTCCTCTCTCTTCTACCCTTTGTTCCTCCTCCATCTATATCTCTATCTCCCCTTGTCTCTCCTTCTCACCTCCAAAACATATTCTCTCTCTCTCTCTCTCTCTCTCTTGTCACTCCCTCTTCACCTTTCTCTCTCTGTGTCTTTCTTCCCCTTTCCAACTCCATCTCTCTCCCCTCCTCTCTCTCTTCCTTCCTCTCTCTCCCTTTCTCTTCCCCCCATCACACACACACTCTCTCTCTCCACCCTCCAACTCTGTCATTATCTCCCTCTCTCCCTCCTTCTCGCTCTCCCCCTCTCTCCTCCCTCCGTATCTATGTCTCCTTGTCTCTCTCTTCCCCATATTTCCCTATCTCTATCTTCTCCTTTTCTCTCCCTTCCCTCGTCTCCTCTCTCCCTCATTCCATATTCAACTCTCCCTTGTCACTCCATTTCTCTCTCCACCTCTATCTCTCAATGTCTTTGTTCTCCCAATAATTTATTATCAAATTTTACTCAAACTCATTAAAAAATTTATTTAAAAAAAAAACATGCAACCCAAACTTTTAATCTGAATAACTATTAGAATCAATATTAAAGATATACAATAACGCACATATTAAAAAGAACTTGTGTGACTTTTGTCCATGTATTAGGATAAGGATTCTTTTGAGAATTGTGTAATAACTATAAAAATTATATACACAGTGTGGGAATAACAAATTCATGAATCCAAACATAATATAAAGGATATGTATATTTTTAATATTAATACATGAGAATCTCTAGATATTGAAAAAATGTATATTTATCTTTAGAGATTCCCATCATGTATAAGTAAAAAGAAATTATATATTTTTTTCTTTTAGATTTAATTAAAAAATGTTATAAAAATAAATTTAAAAAAATGGTATTTGTAAAATATTTTTATTTTGAAATAAGTTATGGCTCTTGGGCATGGGGTATTGATAAGCCACGGTATTAGCCCATGGTATTGTAACATAACATTAAAAGCTTAGATCCATTACATAATAATCAAAAGCATAGATGACCCATGGTATTCATAAACCATGGTATTATGCTTTTCTTTCCTCTTCTTCCTCTCTATCTTTCTCCTCTAGTTATTGGCCCATAGTATTGTAAAAAGACCTATTTAGAAGTTAATAATATCCATGGTAAATATTCATAATTAAAAATCTTGTTATATTGTAAATATTTTTTTTATTAACCATATAATTAAATTTAAAAATGATTGTGCAATCATTATTTTAATTTATATGATAAAATGGATATTAATTTATAAGTACTATTTATTGTTATATATTTTAATGTGATATATATATTATACTTACTTTTATCTAAAAAATTATTCTTAATTTTATTAATAAAAAACAAAATTATAATATAATCTATCTCACACCCATTCATCTAACGCTCAGCACACCTTACGGTCGCCTAAACTAAAATGTATAACAATATAACAATCTCAAATACTTTCACATTGACTTTGACCAGTAAAAGTGATGACTTGACTCTGTAACAAAGTCATTAAAATGGTAAAGATGAAGAGCATGGAGCCCTGGCAGAGAAATATTGCCCTGAATTTCTGAACCAAAACAAACCACAAACGAAAAAAAGGCCATTGGAATTCTTCTGACACTGGGACAGGAGTATTAGCTATGTGATTTACATCAGATTTTTCTGAATCCCAGGTTCTATTTTAACAAAGAACTGAGAAAAACTGCATTGAAAAGAAGTGAATCGTACCTTGAACTGGTGTATTTCCATGGAAAAAGAACTCTCAAATAAGAGAGGCGGTAAGAAAATGAATAAGATCAAGTTTGGATTTATGTGAACCCCTGTAAAATTGAAGCTATACCATCATTTAAAATTCCAAACAACCCTTTGAAGTATGATGGAATACATTTAAAAAATCTAAAATGATCACATAAACACAAAAATTGCACTTCAAATAAACAAAGATTTTGACTCACAAGCACGAATACTGGCGCCCAATCTTCCCAGTCCGCTATGTGCCCCATACTCTGCGGAGAAGCATAACCAACATCAATTTCTATTATAGCTGAAAACAGTTCTGAAATTAAACTAACTACTCTCTGTCCACAAGGCAAAACAGAAAGTTGTGCAGAGATTCTTAATTGCCAGAACTCTCAGAAAAAAAGAGAGTAAGAAAATAATCTAGCAAAAGAATTTGGCGCACCTAAAGCTCCAAGACCAATCCCCAATAACAGCAAAACCACTGTATAAGGGACTCTGGTACCACGAACGCAGTGTCTTGATACCATTCCCAGAACCAGGCACATCCCCACAAACAGAATTGCATCTTCTGGATCTGGAGATGGATAGGTTCCTTTCTGAACAATTGAACTCCGTCCCTCTCAGGTTCCTTTCTGAACAATTGAACTCCGTCCCTCTCTAACACTAGACATGTTGCCTCCTCAACGATGGTCAGTGGCCACAACTGATCTATTGGCCATATATATATATATGAGAGTTACTTAAAAAGAGTAAATTACTTGGTTTGTGTTAATTGTTGGTTTGTACTAATTGTCAGTATTGAGTAGAGTTAAAAGTGAAAGTCACTTTTGAGAAGAATAAAGTAGAATAGAACCATTGAACTCCGTCCCCCTCTAGCACTAGACATGTTGCCTCCTCTTCAACTATATATGAGAGTTACTTAAAAAGGTAAATTAGTTGGTTTGTGCGAACTGTCAGTATTGGGTAGAGTTAAGAACGGAATAAAGTCACTTCTGAGAATAGAATAAAGTAGAATTGAACAAAATAGAATATATATGAGAGTTATTTAAAAAGGCAAATTAGCATTTGCAAACTCATGTGTAAAGAAATGTTGATGGCAAAGGACACTGGAGTTAATTATTTGGGTCTGTTTAGATTAATTTCTTTGTTAGGGTAATTTATTGACTACTTGGAGGAGACTTTAGTCGTATGAATCTGTATAGTGTTACAACATAGAACCCTATAGTAAAAAAGCCTTCAGCATAATTAATTGGTTTGTGTAAATTTAGTCAATATTGGATAGAGTTAAGAGTAGAAGTCACTTGTAAGTTAAGAATAGAATAAAGTAGAATAGAATAGACCAGAACAAAATAGAATAAAATAAAATTAATTATATATATATATATATGAGAGTTACTTAAAAAAGTAAATTAGTTGGTTTGTGCAAATTTAATGTGTATTGGGTAGAGTTAAAAATAGAAGTCACTTGTAAGTTAAGAATAAAATAGAATAGAATAGAATGAAATAAAGAATATATATATATATATATATATGAATTACTTTTTTATATATATATATATATATATATATATATATATATATATATAAAAGTTGTTTATATATATATATATATATATGAGAATTTAGGTGTATGTCTGACATGTAATTATTAGTAAATTTTTTAGGGTTTACAGTTATCATTTTATGGGGAAACCTGATTACAATTGGGGGATTTGAACCTTCGATCTCTCACTATTTTACATATTTCACATCACTTTGATCATCAATAAACCAATATAGATCCATCTTGAGTACATATCTAATATCAATAAATTTCATTGTTTAAATTGTATTTTTGAATGCTAAATAGAGTATATCTAAGACCCAATAAAAATTTTAACCATAATTTTTTTCTTCTTCTATATATAATATATATGAAGTTGATATAGACATAAATTAGTTAACATAGATCTTCAAATAGTTTATTTAATTCTCTTGTTAAAATAATTTTGAAAAGTATAAGATTTAAATTCACATATATATATATTTTTTCTAATTACTTTACAACATATTCATTTTTTTTAATTATACTAGACATTATTTTTCTATTTAGAACGTAATTTTTAATTTTATTTTAAAAGGACACATACGGACGAACAAACTTTTTTTTTCACAAAGAAAAAACTATGGCTTATATACTGTGCCATTCAAAAGTCTTGAAAACATAAACTGCCATACAAAAATCAGCATAAGATCTGTGGTATAGTTGAAGTGGCTCTGAAAACCAAAACAAGCAAAAAAATTACAATCCAAATATATTGAGTTCCAACATTCAGCAAAACGAAATGATAAATGCCAGGAAACTGCAACAATGGTCCCTGCAATCTCCCCAACAGTGGGAAAATGTAAAAACAGCGAGGCCCCAGATCATAGCAAAGTCACCCAGCGTGAAAAATTAAATGAAAACACGTTCTCAGAGTAATTGGAGAGCGAGAACCTCCATAAACAGAAAAATTTATCAGGCAAGATGACCTGGCAAAAAGAAATAAAAGTGAACAATTATAAATCAAGAAAAAAACACAGAGCCAACTGCGCCTTGTCCCTCTGCATCCACCAATTCATACTGCATTATACCAAACACCCCTGTCAAACCTTTCTTTGAAAGCCTGTCAACCTGGGAATTCTTTTCCTGGAATATATGCTCAAAGTTGATATTAGTAAAAGAGGCCCTTAAGATATTGATGCGCTCCAACCATGTCATCAGATAGCCAGGGGCTAAGTTGGAATCCTTGTTTAGGTACTCAATGAGAACCTTCAAATCACCGAACACCAAGAGATTGTCTAAATACAACTGCGACGTAAACCATAACAAGCCCCATAATGCCAGCACTTCCACCCTCATATTCGTTCCTTCTCCTCCGGACCAATGAACCTTATAGTGATACTATGGAGAAATCAACAACCATGCACCACATCCACAAACAGAAAGTTGTGAAGCCCCATCAAAGAAACCGGCTGGGTATTGTATCTCAATTGGCCGCAGATGCTTGGAAAGATCTATCGGAGGCTTCAGTCCAATTTTTAACTTTTCCCATAGACTGATTATGTTATTAGTAGTCCCTTCAGGGCTGCACTTCAGTCCTTCAAAAATCAACTTATTCCTGTTGTGCCATATAAACCAGTGGAACAGAGCTGGAAAAATTCTGAGATTTTTGTTTTTTGACTTCCCCCATGCTATAAAGTCCACTGTATTCTCAAAATCTGGATTGTTTGTCTTAAAGAAAAAACCTAAATCCAGTGTTACTTTCTTTGCATAAGAGAATTTATAAAAATTATGTTGATTATCTTCTCCCCCTCTGAAACATAAACAACAAATTCTAGGCCCAGTCTTGCCCTTTCTCATCAAATTATCCCATGTGAGATTTATGTTATTCAACACCAGCGAAAGGAATAAGTTCACTTTTAATTGGGCATTTGTCTCCCAAATACTCATACAGGTTATGCACTCAGCCTCTGGCATAGAGTGAAGTTGGAGTTTATTATATAAGTCTTTCACAACCAGCATGTTATTTTTAAGTGGCCCCTCCTAGGTCACCCTATCCCCACTTAGATTCCAGAGGAAGCCTCTGCTTCTCAGATCTATTGTAAATGCATACCACTCCTCCACAAGTGTGACAGGTAACTGGAGAAAATCAGCTGTATACCAAAGGGGGATACCTTTGACATTTTCCCACATCACTTGGCTTAAGAAAAAAATACATTTTCCATTTAAATGACTAATAAGCTGTCTGCTGCAAGAGAACTGTTTCGAACCACCCCACAATCCCCCCTTCCCAATTAAGATCTTATCCCCGGTTCCAAACTTCGAACAAACGAGCGATGCAAAAACAGGCCAGATTAGCTTAAAACCATTCCAAATAGTAAAAGCCCCCTTGATATTATGCCACCCCATCATAAAGAAATCCTCCAAACCAGTTTCTTTTATATACTTGAATCTTATTATTTCATTCCAGATACCTTTCGACATCAACGCCCTCCACAAATATTTCATAATAAGGGCCCTCCCAAAGGTCTCCAAATCCTTCAAACCCCACCCCCTCGCTCCTTAGGTCTCATGATCAATTTCTAGCTTGTTAAATGATACTTACCCTTCTTTTCCTTTCCGTTCCATAAGAAATGCATCATGGTGCTTCTAAATCGTTTTAGAGTCTTTTTAGGGATGACAAAAATGTAAGCCCAATAAACCATCAGCTGCTGTAAGACAGCTTGAATCAAGATAACTCTACCACCCAATGACAACCATTTTCTTAGACCAATTACTGATCCTTTTCTCTGCTTTATCAATCAACCATGACTAGTCACTAGTTACATAATTATTAGGCTTCAAATAAAAACCCAAATATTTAAAGCCCAGGGACAATGGCGTAGATTTGAAATTAAATAATTTCCCCACAACAATAATAGTCTCATTTTCTCCCTCACCAAAGTAAATGCAGGATTTATTGTTGTTTGCAATCACACTAGTGGCCGCACAAAAACGGGTGAAAATGGCATGAAAAGCACACCAAACAGATCAAATGATCAAACCGAAAAGTAAAACATTGTCAACAAACAAATTATGACTTATCTCCCGCAAAAAAGACAGCTTGATACTCTTGATGTGGCCAAGAGAAACAACTTTACTGATTTTTCTACTCAAAATGTCCATAACAAGGATAAAAAGAAGTGGTGATAGGGCACAGCCCTGTCTCAACCCACGACCCGACCTGAAGAAATTAGATGCAACACCATTGATAATAACTGCCACAGATGTGTTGGTCACACATCCCATGATCCAGTTAACCGAACCCCTGTCCAATCCAATCTTGAATAACACCATTCGAAGTAGCCTCCAGTCAACTCTATCATAGGCCTTGCAGAGATCAATCTTCATAACCATAGCCTTTAATTTCTTTGATTGAATGGAATGAATCAATTCTTGAGTGGATGCAACAACATCATGAATGCTCCTATTTTTCAAAAAGCCTAACTGTTCCGGTGAGATAAATCTGGATAGCACCCTTTTTAATCTCTCTGCAATAGTTTTAGAGATCACTTTATAGAGTGTATTGGATAAGGAGATTGGTCTAAAATCACTAAAAGTATTTGCACCAGATTTCTTTGGGATCAGCACAAGAAAAGTGGAGTTCACGTCCCCCCTGATCTTCCCAGTCCTTCTAACATCTTCAACCATATCGGCAATGTGGGGGACGAGAATATCAGCAAAGTGGATAAAAAAATCCGGGGTCCATCCATCCGGACCTAGACTTTTATCCACAGCGAAGGACTTTAAAACCAATATAATCTCCTACTCACTGATTGGCTTGAAAAAATCCTCAGTCAATCTCTCATCAAACATAATAGGAAGCTCCTCGATGGCCCAACACAGATCCTCAAACTCAACTCATTCACGGGCTTTAAAAAGATCCCCGAAGTGTCTGACTGCTAATTGATCTCAATGAATAAATAGTGTGGATCCATGATTGCCCATGAAAACTAGTAGTTATTAGTTAGTTAGTTAAACAATATACAATTTTTATTTAATAAGAATATTTAAAAAGGGAAGGGGTTAATGAGTAAAAAATTTATTATAGTAAGGTAATAATGAGCAGGGAATAAAGGTAAGATTAAAAGCTTTTAAAATTATTATTTTATTTTATTATTTATTATTTTAAATATCATGATTATATAAAATCTAATATAATTAAATAAAATAAATACCAAGCACAAAGAAAAATATATACTAAAGAATAAAAAGGAAAAAAGGGGGTTAGAGAAAATATAATAATAAATATATTAATAAAAAGAAAAAAAATTATTAATAATATAAAAGAGAAAAAATAAATTTAATCAAAACTAAATTTAAAAGGTTAAATTATATAAAAATATGAAGAACCACTAAGAACCAAGAAAAATTATACCAAAGAAAAAAGAAGAAGAGAAAAGGAACGATAAATAAAAACAAGGACAAGGGAAACTAAAAACACAAAAGAAAACAACCAAGACCACAAGCGACCAGGGATCAAAACAAGGGGGAGAAATCACCTCGAGAGAGCCGGAGTCCAACTCTTACTGAACTTCCACCCATCATCCCTATTGAGATTCTTAGCATGTCTCTCAATCTCAATAGCCTCCCTAAGCTTCATATGATGGAAGTGATTAGCCCTAGCAATGACTTTGGAGTCCTCTATGCAGACATGGTGACATGACTTTCCCGCATGCTCCGCAAGGGCAGAAGTGTGGGAACGATTGTGCCTAATGTCTGCAGCATGTTCCTGGATTCTCTGCCTAATGGATCGACATGTTTCGCCAATATAGGGAGTACCACAGGAACAAGGAACCATATAAACACCCTTCATGTCTTTAGGGTCGATTGGGTCCTTGACAGATCTAAAAGAATTTCTAATAGTACAGAGAGGTTTGAAAGAAGAGGCGATATTATTCCTTCTAAGGACATGGGCAATTTTGTCCAAGGTCCCTTGGATAAATGGGAGATGAACATTGGAGATAGGATCTACCCGAGTATATTTGTCATTCAATCCTTTAAAGGCTTTTTGAAAGGCCTTAAGGCCTTGAGATCTACTATACCCAATATTCTCGAAAACATCAAAAAGATGGGATTTCTCAGACTCTAAGTGATTGTCATCATAGATTCATATGAAGTTTATTTAATTTGAGTATTTTAAATATTTTTCAACATGTTAAATTTAATGAGAAAATTTTCAGCAATAATAAAATAAAAATATTTGTCGACACTTTTCATATCATCTTATTTTAACGATGAACCACATTAAATAGTTAGAAAAATGTTAACAAAATATTTTTATATAATTATTGCTAAAAAAAATTCAAATATTAAATCTATCTATATATTTCAAAATACAATCGGAATATAATAAAAACCAAAATATAAAACAATTAAACTAAGTTATATTTTTCAAATTATAAAACCATTAAACTAAATTATGTTTTTAAATTCAAATGTTATAAAAGTGTTATGTAAATAGTTTTCATAATAATTACACAACATAAAAGTGATATATAAATAGTTTTCATTAATAATGAACTCTTAAAAGGATTTTTTTTAAAACTAAATTAATATATAAAATTGTAACATTGATTCTCTAAATAACAATTCAAAAAATGATTATTGACATTCCCTCCTTCGACGAAATTATTAATGGTGAACTCTTTGCTTTTGTGAGGAATAGAGCCCTTGTTTTTCTAAACGTCGTAAAATGCCGACTCTCTTTTTCTTTTATTTGTTTTGGATGATCGTGTGCATTGGAAAGTACTTTTGTACTGTATTTGGTGTGGAAATTTTGTGATTATATATATGTATGAGATTTTTTTATTTATATGTATGTATGGGGTATGAGGAGTTGTTTTAAATATTTTATATTTTGGTCTAGATATTGTTAGAATGGATGTTTCAATTCTAAAATGTATAAAATTTAAGTATTTTAAAGATATTTTAATATGATAAATTTATTTATATATTTAGAAATATAATTTTATCAATAAAATATGATAAAGATTAAAGTATAAAACATTTACATTAAGTTATGATTTTAAAGTTAAACATTATAAAAGTTGTATGTATGTAGTTTTCATTATAATTACATTATTTAGAAATATTTTCAATAACTTTTAGTTTTTTAAATATTGTTCTCTAGTGGTAAATGATATTTTTGATCTTGTACCTTTTCCAAAAAGAAAAAAATTTAGTTGGTTTGAAATGTTGACGAAATCTTAATAATTAATCCAAAAGACATTATCACTCACAATATGGATCACAAAAGTCTATGATCTAACATGTCTTAAGTAAATGGGTATATATAACTAAGTATGCATCAAATAGAAGTGTTGAAAGACATAAAACCTCATTAGTTGTCAAAGAATTTTCTCAAGTTGAAGGAATTGACTATTCTAAAACCTTTGCTTCTATAGCCAAAATGAATTCCATCCACCTTGTTTTAGTCCTTGCAGCCTCACACAAATGCAAGGTCGACTAGATGTATGTTAAATCCATCTCTTTGCATGGGGATTTTCAAGGAGAAATTTACAATGCACAACCTCTTGGCTATGTTTTATAATGGCTCCAACCTTGTTTGCTTCCTTAACAATCTATATCGTCTCAGGCAAGCTCATCGTGTTTGGTATGTTAAAATGAATATATTTCTTCATGACATCAAGTTTTCTAGATGTAATTCTAACCCCAATGTCTATACCAAGAAATTAGGATACCACCCCATAATACTTCTTCTTTATGTTGGCGACCTTGTTCTCACAAGTAGTGACCCCAAACTTTTAAACCATTTGAAATCTAATCTCAAGCAAAAATTGAGATGACAGATTTAAGTTATTTGCATTATTTTCTTGGCCTCCAAGTATTGTGAACCAAGGAAGGAATTTATCTTTCCTAGTCTAAGTAGGCATGCAACATTCCATGTTGCTTCTAAATGGAAGATTTCTAACCAACCCTATCTTCCTTCCACTCTAGAGTCAAACTTGTTGCGACATATAATACACCAAAAGTAGATGTCGCATTGAAACATTAGTTATTAGCCTCTTATATATTGATCATGCCCATCATGATATTCTTGTATTGTTTTTCTTGTTTCGCGATGCATGCAAACACCACACGGGAACTATTGGAATCAACAAAAGGGGTAGTTGAATACATTTTAGGTAGAATTCACTTTGGGATACATTACAGTTTAAGAGGGACTACTTTATTGGTTGCTTTCACTAATTTTGATTAGTATAGTGATCTAATAATCATAAGTCTATTTTAGGTTTTCATTCTTGGTTCTAGACCTATCACTTGGTATTGTAAGAAACAATGGTCTCTTGCTCTATATTTAGTAGTAGCCTTATCAATAAATGGTTAATGCAAGTCAAGAAGCATTGTGGATTTGACAAATATTTTCAAATTTTTTATTCTAATAATGGCAACTAACCTCCCTCTAATGTAAAAATTAGAGTGTCATCAAGTTCACTAAAACTCCCAACATCAATGCATCAAATGAAATGAATTGTGTATAAACTTCATTAGAAAACTGATTTATAATCATGTATTCTTGAAGTTGCATACATTTTCACAGAGTCTCTTACTGAAATAAAGATTTCCAAGTCTCCAATATATGTTAGGAATTCAAATAGTTGTCATTAAAGGGGGATAGGTTATAATACCTTTTTCTTTACTTTAGTCTTTTACTATTGTAAATCCTTCAATTTGATCCCAAATTGTTATTAAATGGAGATGTTAGGATGTTTAGATACTTAGGATTTAGTTATGGTCAAATTGGTCTAATGTGTCTTTAGGTGAAAGTGAGTTTCTTTAATATGCATTAGTATGAATCTATAGTTATGTAATCTAATAGTCACAATATGTCATAGAAATAAAGTGATTTGAAAACTCATATTCTTCTGGATACTAATGGCTATATTGATTCATGACTTAAAACTCAACTGTTCAATGATCTATATTTAAAGAGCATAGAAAGTCATTTTTTAAGATTGATGAAAAACCCTTATGTATGATATTTTTCTTCTACATTAATATATTGTCTCAAGTGGTCATGATAATTAAAGCTATGATGCAAACCCAACACTCACGTTGCTTAAAAACCCACAGTTCCCAGTTCCTCTGTGAAAGCGCTTCCTTCAACCCTACAAAATTAACTTTATTGGGATATAAATCCGTTATATAAATTATAGTGATAGGATTTAACAAATAGTGGGAGGATTTAAAAGGTTATTCCAAACACATGCCCTACTATTCTTAAACCTCCCACAATCAAACCTCACGTATCTGTATACAATGGAAGTGGCTTACATTTTTCTCTTTCAACAATAATGCTCATGGCCATTTTCTTTATTCCACTTCTCACACTTTTTCGTCTTTGCTCACACGGTTTAGCTCCTCTTACTCCACCGTAGAACCCTTCCTTGCGACCTTGCACTCATATACCCGTGACCCTGGCTATTTTAAAAATAACAATATGAAAATGTTACAACCTTTTGAACTTCTGGGTATAACCTTCCAGGTATGGAACTCACCACTTAGTTACTGGTTGGCCCACCGTCCACCATCATCACTGTAATGAACTCCTCCGCTTTTATTCTCTAGGTTCGACCACTTATATCTCCGTCTTTCGGGCCCACTACACTGCCCGAATCCTAATTAACATTAATTCCAGGCTTTGACGACGCAGGGAAATAGGAAAATTCTTGTATTCTGTCGCTTTCATTAATAGACGATCCTTCGTGCTTGACGATTTATATAAATTCCAATTCGTAAACAGTATGGGTTTCCATGTTTCTGGACTTCCGAGCTTTTTGGTTTTTGGCCTTTCTGGGTTCCGGGCTTCTGACCCAGCATTGTTAAATGATACTTCTTCTCAAGTTCTGTCTTCCAACACCGTCAAGTGAGAGACTCCCATCACCGCTAATTGAACTAAGTGTTGAACCGCTCTCGTTCGATATTGTTGATCAACACACTTCTTCTGACATAATTAAAATTTGGTTTCCTGACGTTGTCAAATAACATGCTTCCATTGAAACTCATAAAAAACTAAGTATTGTGCCACTTCTTTGTGCTTGCCTCCTTCCTAGCTTTGTTCTGTACTTCCAAATCTTTGTGGCTCTTTTATATATTCTTCTAGGCCTCCATGCCTTGGCTGCTCACTTTGATCCTTATTTCACCACGGCACTATGATATTTCATTGCAGCGGGATCATTGACCACTCTGTTTATAAATGATTTTTTCTTCCAAACAAATCCAAGATATGTTTTTCTTGTCGCTTCTCCAAGCGCCAGCACTCCTCTTTAATCTCACTTGTTTAATTTTGTTGTGCACTCTGGTATTGGAATTGATCCAGTTTACATCTCTCCACCGCGACTTTACTGTGTTTTGATTTAGCGATAATTGTATATGTGAATCCCTCCTGAGGATTCAACAAAAATGAGTTCTTAAATGGTTAATGAAGCATCATAACATAGAATGTTACAAAAAGAAGAGGAAACAAGAAGGAACAAATACACATAAACACAAGATCAAAATTGAGTAAATGAGCTAATAATACTAACGGAGAACGAATCTCTTTTTATTAGCCGCGGGTGGTAGAAAAGAGGTAAAACGCTAAACACTTGCAATGAGTCCTTAGAGCTATGGAGCTCTAATACTCAAAGCAAGGAGGGCCTTCTCCTTAAGCTTTATGCAGACCTCTTTCTTATCCTCGAACAAGTGATTGGATATCAGACACTTGATGCACTTCTCCTTTGGGATTGAGATGTTGGATGGCCAACAAATGAATCCATTCACTCTCTTGCTACTTGGACAACACATTGTCGGTTTTCTCATGGAAAATTTGGCCAGCATAACAATGTGTTTTAAATTGTTCTTCTCATGGTGGCATTTTATAGGAAAAATTCAAATCTTCTTCCCCCTCTTAGTACAATTGTTGATAGTGACCCAAGAGTGGTGGTTGATTCCATTGTGTGCTCACTTGAGGTCTCAATGTGGCTCTAGAAGACTGTCCTTGGGTGGCCTCAAGTGGAAAATCTTCTTCCGGAAGTGTGCTAAGTGGTCCCAGATGGTGATCTTCCACCATACTCAAGACCGTACAGATTATTGAGGTAAATCCGCGGAGACCAGTGCTACTATCGAAGAAAAATACATGCGGAGCACACTTTTTCTGTGTCTTCTGTGCCCAATTTGATAATTTTGCCTCTTGACCTTAGAGAAAGTTAAATTTTCCATATTCTCTAATGTTTTTCAACCCTATAAATCCTTCTGCTTGAAATTTCATGATGTCTTTCGCTTGTTTGATTTTCCAATGATAACAATAGGCCTTCAACACCTCTAATTCATTAGAATTCATTATAGCACATAGATTTCGACTCTACACAATAAGAGATAATGCACACTTATTCACTCAAAAAACCTGAACAAAGTGTTTCTTATATTAATGAATAGACTAATCATATTTACAATATACCCTATCTGGCTTGATCTACAACAATGGAGCCCATTTTTGCCTCATCGCCTTACTTGGCATCTAACCTCTCTATTCTCTCAATATTTCATTTATGTTCTTTGATTACATATTTATAAAAAAGAATCCAGGACTAAATTATGGTTTAGATCATGTTTTCTCACCTAAACTAGTTCCTCTATATCTATATTTACCTCAATAGATCTAACTAATTCCGAATCTATCTAACTCTCAATATTCTCGAGAATTCTCCCAAAGAATATATTTGATTACAATTGTGTTTCTAAATACATATATTTTTCCCTAGAACTCTCTAAAACATAGGGAATACAATAATTACATAATTACATTCAACTAGGGAACCAAATCCATTGGTAAATGAAAACCCCAAGGTCTGGTCAAAGCGAATTTTGACTTGTTAGTGAGATTCTCTTGCATCAGGCTATGAACTGCTTCCCTCTTTAATATTGGAACCACATAAAACACTAGTGTACTGATATTTGATATGGTAGTGCAAGAAGATGTTTAAGGTGTTTGTCTTGTGTGGAGAAACCTTATTTTGTCGAACAAAATTTAGACAAGGAGGGTAACTTTTTCCTCTTTATAGCTCAACAATTTCATTTTGCACCTATGATTGCATTGATTAACCTCCACTTTCTATTAAGGAAAATTGTAAGGATGAAATTTATTGTCAAGTGTAGAAACCTTGGTGAATCTTACTAGCCATTGATACACAACAATAAAATGTGTTGTGATATTTTTGGGAAAACATTCAAATTTCTAATGGTTTTCTTATGGTAAAATAATTTTATCCTATAGAATGTAGGTGAATATTTTTTAGAAAAAATGAAAATTAGTGAATCAGTTTTTGAAGAAAGGATAGAAAATTAGCACACCTAAAAATGTAACACCGAATATTTTTTTGCATTGCCATGTGACACCCAGGTAAATTTTAATATCTTTCCTCAAAAGGGCATAACTTTGACATTGGAAGTTTGTTGTCGTTCTTTAAAATTTCCTATTATTTTCAAGAGTTTTCATTTAGATAATTATTTTTGCATTTTGTAATATTCCCAAATGGGGAAGCAGCAATATTCGAACACAATAATGGAAATAGTAGTGAACAAATTAATACAACATGATATGAGACAAATGTACAACCATTTTATTAAATATATCAGCAAATAATAGGCACAAGATCTTGAGGATCAAGTCACTCAAGCAATACAAAACAAGCCTCCTCTAAGAAAATATGTCAATACATGAGAAAAACACTGCTATATAGATGCCATGAGCCATGAAAATGCAGTTTTAGGGCATAAAATTCTACAAAAAGATATAACAAGATGGATTTGCTGTTATATATCTTAAAAAATGTCGGGATTGAAGATCTAGGCTCCCAAACACATTTCCAAGACAACCCAGGAAGGGTTTCCGGAAATACCAAAAAGTACAAAATGCTGGAATGCAGCCCTCGGGCTGAATAGCAACTACAACTGAATAACTAGATGGAGATGGCTAAAAATTATATCTAAATGAATATATCTCCTCCAATATATTCTTCAAGTCAAAGGCTGATCCCAACACTGAAGATCTCACCCTCCAAAACAAGCACTGAAACCTTCACTGCAAATGCTCACTAAAATAACGCAGTCAAAGAGGGAATTTGCGCTGTAGATAATGAGAATAGGTGGGTCTGGTGCCAATATGTGAAAGAAAGATCAAGAACCTCCCTTTCTAATCTCCCAATAGAAGAATGCTTCCTCCCCTGAAAAACTAGCTCAGAAAGTGGGTTTCTCAACCCTCCATTGCAACACAACACAATGCTCACTAAAATAACGCAGTCAAAGAGGGAATTTGCGCTGTAGATAATGAGAATAGGTGGGTCTGGTGCCAATATGTGAAAGAAAGATCAAGAACCTCCCTTTCTAATCTCCCAATAGAAGAATGCTTCCTCCCCTGAAAAACTAGCTCAGAAAGTGGGTTTCTCAACCCTCCACTGCAACACCCTGCAACACAACACAATTCTGAACATATATTGTACTATAACTGAAGACTAAAGCTTGGCTAGAATGCCAGAGTGTGGAAATGATAGTATAATACTCTTCCTAGATACTACCTCAAGGGAAGAGGTGGGATCCCACTTGGGAACACCCAGTGCTAAACAACACAACAATCTCAGCTAAACAGCTAGAGAGTGCAAGAAGTCATATAGACCACAAAATCTATAATCAATAACATAACCATCTATGGATACCTTTCCCTCCTTATTAACAATGTGAGCCTTCTAACCTTGGGTCCCACTCATTAGGGTTACTACTATCATGGAGACTTTCTCCCATTCACATTGCGTTGTCTCTCATTGATAACCCGCTCCCTCCATACCAGCGTTGTTGATTTGATCAAACTTGACCTTGTCCACATGCATTAGCCTCTGTTCACACATGAGGGTGCTTTATCCTGCTATTAAGATGTTCCACTTTCATATTAAGAGGAGTTTTATTCTTATTAAAGAGATTTGTAGGTCTCCCTACCCACTTATTCATCTATCTTAATGAAAAAAAGCAAAAATTAATATTCTTATTACCTACATGCTAATTTAGGAATATTACAGTCCTCCCCTCCCAAATGTTGCTTGTCCTCAAGAAACTGCAATGATAGAACTGAAGAGCCTACTCTCCTCCTCCTGTAGCATCATCATATGATAAGCTCCTCCAATGAAAAAAATGTTGTCTCATCAATAAATCTTCAAGTTGCTCCTCCCAAGTATGCAAGTTAGCTTTTGGTGACAATCCCAATTAGCTATCATCATGAAAAAGTGGAATACCCATGGAGGCAACAATATAATTTATAGAGGCCTCTTGAGGCATGAAATATGAAATATATTGGGAACCTTCATTCCCATGTGAAGCTCCCATCCCCAAGCTATCATCCATACAAAATGAGTCATTCTCCAAAATGGTAACTCATAGAAATACTCCAACACCTTAGGCTCCTGCAAAGAAGGTGGGCTGCATTGCTGAACTTGATAGACCAAATTGCCTATCCCATGCTGTCTCTCTCTCCACTTATGATAAGTGTAGATTAGCTGCTGATTTTGGGCTGTAATAATGTTGCCTTCAAGAGGCAAGAAGAAAACTGGATCTTCAAAGATCCTCTCTCTAGAGTCATGAATCATGCTGGCCCAAACCACCCCATATATGATGAATAGGGCATCATCACCATACTGCATCCAAATGAGAAAGATACTGAAGGTTTCATGTAGTGCTGGATGGTACCAACAATTTCCCAAGTGGTCACAGCGCAGTTTTTCTAACTGCTATTTCAAAACATAATATGGTAAGTTGTCTCCCAACAAGTTGCTAGTTGTGCATGGCATCTCATCTACTAGTAAATAGTAAATGGCATTGTTTATCAACTGAGCATAAAAATAATAGTACAACACTTGCCCAAAGCCATAAGAGACGGATATCCCCACCACCGATGTTGGTCCCAAAATGACCATGAAGCCCAAATAGAGGCTTTCCCTCTTTTGGATCAATGCACTAAATAGAAATGGCAAGAGAATGCATATATTGTGTTAGATAGTTAATAAGTGAAAAAACACAACTCTTACCATGTACTGAGAGTAGGCTGATAATAGGATCCATGAATGAGCCCCCAATAGTGGTATGACATATCTCCATGAAAAGGAATGAACTATGTGCTGCATGCAAAACCTTCTCCTTATGCGTGGAGATCCAAGTCAAAAATATCATATCATGGTAATAGACGTCTCCATCTACTACTCCATCACTCTCATCTCCTACTTGTCCATCAAGTGCATCATATGTGAAGTGATCCTAGGAACACTCCATCAACAAACCCAAGCTCCCAAGTGACAACGTTGTTGACCTTTGTAATAAGGCTCCTGTCATCTCATAGCTCCATTCTTTGACATGCCAAATGTCAAAGTCATCTACCATAAATGCTGCTATATATGGGAGATTCATTCCAAAGTGGAAGTACCTCCTCATCCTCCAAGGCTAAGGAGTAGCCCCTTTGCACCATGATGGTGCCATCACCTACTCCTATAACATCATGCAAAGTATGGGAGAAAATCAACCCATCCTCTCTCAAGAATTTCCAAAGCAATAACAACTCTTGTTGCCTCCCCACACCATCACCATATAAACCATAAAGAAACAACATGATGGTTGACATGAAAGATATCACATCACCCCAATACACCCAAAATCCTTGTTGCCATATGATGGAAGTGCCATACCAAGACCCAACCATTAGCACACCCTTTGGAATAGGATATGCTACATGATGGCCAAACTATTTCAAGAGTAGCCAACGTAGCCTTGCCTCTTGTTGCCCGGTGTCATAGATCTGCAAGTGGCTTTCCAGCCTCTTTCTCATCAACATCACCCATCCAACCAATGGGGAGTGTCTATCATCATGCTCAAAATTGGCATCCCTCCAATGGAGAATACCATCCTCCCAAATTAGATTCCTATATTTGCATTTCATGGGATGTTGAAATGCAATCTCCTGGAGATATCAAAATGAAGACCACACATCAATGACCAAGTTGACTCCATAAGGATCCAAATAAGATGTAGGCAAAGACTTCTCATCAAGATATGAAGTGCTCATCAAGAAGTATCCATCATAATAATGGAAGATGTCTTTCATCTTAAGATGTCCTATGTTGATCATTAATTAACATGAGTCATTTCTTAATTAAACCTTGAGAAGCCATGTATTGAATATTATGACAGATGGTGAAACATTTAAGGGATGGTTGAAGAGAAATGATGTAAGACAAGTCACGTGCCTAAAAACCGAAGCATTTGCACGAAAAAGGTCCAAACATAAAGTAAAAGGGAAAAGGTAATACAAAAAGGAAAAGGTATGGTGTAAAGGATGCAAAAAGAAATTATTAAAAGGCCTGTCGCTTTTCTAATGCACACGAAAGGGAACTCTCCGTATGGGAAATTCTGAGGGGGTCAAGAAGCGGAAGGGGGAAGAGATCCGTACCCCTGCGGAATTACGGTGACGTGCCACGGGGTGGACCCAAGGTAAGGGTGACGCGGCAGAGCAAAGCGCGGGCAAGGGGGATGTGGCAGAGTGAAGTGCAGGCCCTAGAGGCTTGTATGCTGTATATTTAACCAGTCTTATGAAGAATATGTTTCAAGAACTGTGTGGTTTATGCGGCAGAAAGGTAAGGTAAGTTTCTAGGTGAGCTAGTACCGAGGCCTGTACCAGTATTAAACCCGGCACACGGTGTTCACCTACTTCCGGCTGACACCCAATCCCTATACGCCGCGTGCTCCACTGTCAGTGTAATTACGACACTCACCCCTCTTATTTCACCTCTCCGCCTTTTACCTCAGAACCTTCAGTCTTAGATAACGGTCCTCCTGTATTTTACTGCAGTAAAATTTACAGGTCTTCCAGCTACGGTATAAACTAAGTGGGAGCTAGTGCCAGGTCCACCCAGTCACTGTCAGTGCCCCCACGTTGTTTTCCCAAGCAAATTTCCTACTACACAGATATTCCATCCCTCATATTCCCTCTGCTTTCCTTTCGTTTTTAAAAGTTTTGTATGTCAGTCATGGGAAAGGGCACACCCAAGAAAACTGAACCAGAGACTCCTCAGGTCCGTGAAACCAGAAACCCTCCGGGGTTCGAGCCTTTTATTGACCTACAAGCCGAAATATGTGATCCCCAATACCCTTTTCCCATCTGCAGTATAAAACCCGAGCTTTTTAGGCGACATATCGAGAATAGGGATTGATATCGGGTGGTTGTATCAGGTTTATATCATCAGATTACCCCTCGAGTCTACCCGGTGGTCGATTTTATTTTCTGGCTTAGAGATGCCTACGATGAGCGTCGAGGCACGTTTACCTCTGCTCAAGGGAATAAGATTCTTTCTCTTTCTCCCAACATTATCAGGGAATCCCTCCGCTTTCCCACCAGCGCCAGCTATACCAGTTTCAGTGAAATGACTTTAACCTCCCAGTTCACTAAATTTCCATGGGAGCACCCAAGAGACTTCATTTCCTCTATAACTAGCAACCAGGCTACGTCTCTTCCTTTTGCAGAGCCTTTCTCGTTAAGTCTGTTCAAAGAAGAAGTGCAGCCCATCCTTGCTCTCATCGCAGGTCTCTTAGGTGTAGGCAGTTTGGGGGAAGTTTCCAGGGCATGTGTTTATTTCTTGTGGTTAATGTCTCAAACGGGGGTAGTTCTGGATATCCCTGGCTTCTTGGCTGCTAACATTCAGATCCAGTTCCAAGAGCTTTCGGAAACCGATCACTTACGATTTTGTTCGATGGTCCTCTACCTCTTCTTATATCAGCATGCTGATAAGTTCGAGGGTTTGGGTTTAGATAGGGTATACGATGTAAATTTTCAACCCCGACCTGTTTTTGACTGGAACTTTGTAGTACGCCAATTGAAAAATGGGGTGGGGTATTCCAGGTTTCTAAATGAGGTCATGCCCATTGTCTACACTATCATCCATGACTCACCCTCACCTAGGGTTTTTCCTGAAATGAAGAGCTGGTTACAAGCTAGTAAAACCCAGAGCACCGGGGATTGGTACCTATTTGACAATTACACTGAAATTCGGGTCTATGGAGCCGAGGTTCCCCCTTACCAGTTTCCTGTGTTTCCTGCTCGACGAGTTTATTCTCTGGAGTATATTCGGCAGACTCTCAAGTATGACCAACTCCACTTTGTCCCTGCAAAGAAGGGTTTCATCCCGAAACTCCCTATCACTATTGGCCCGTTTATTGTGAATTCAAGACACGCCCTCTCCATTTTTGAGAAGCTGCTACAAGGCATGGACCTAAGACAGGGGAAGACTTGGCCCTATGATCCCCAGGAGATTATCTCTAACAGAAGAAGGAGGAACAAGTCTACTCCTTATGCACATGAATCGAGACCATTTATAGAGTGGAGGGCTAACCTTGAAACTTGGCCTTTGATTTCACAGATGGAGACAGATTCATCTGCCACAGGGGAAGGAGGAGAAGTTAGTAGAGGCCAAGAAGAAGAAGAAGTGGGCCCCTCAGGAACAGGTTCCCACCTTCGCAAAAAGCAGAAAACAATCCCAAGCAAGGCAGAAGTCATAGGGGAAGAACAACTGCTTGAGTCATTTACACCATATGGCCAACCTGATGGGAGAAAAGCTGGGATTAAAGTGCTGAGAGATAGTATCACCTCCTCCGACTACTCTGAAGTCTCACAGGCCATCGGAGATTACACCTCACCAGTTGTAATTGAAAGGAGCCTAAAAAATAGAACGATCAGGGATAAATACAAGGCCGAGCTGGAAGGTTATGTGGAAAAATATCATACCAGGGTTTCAGCTTCCATGAATGTGGACACAGAACACCTGGTATTGTCTATGGCTTAGGCCATCTTGGATCCTAATGCAGGTACCACTAGTTACAGGGTGCTTGAGTATGCAATTGACATGGCCAAGCTACCAGCACCCAACAAATGCAACCTGTTTCAGGTGGTGGGTGATATGTTAAAAGACGAGGTAATGTGGGTCACTATTGCGCTGAGAAAATTGGAGAAAAAGCATGAATAGGTGAGGGTGACCCTGAAGAAGGAACAGGAAAATTCTCGTGCTCTTTCGAATCAAGTACGCGGTCTCACAGAGTCGATCAAAGGAAAAGAAACTGGGGACTCAAATCTGCAGCGCTATGTGATTGAGCAATTGAAGAGGGAGGTCGCATCTCTGAAACACAAGGTTAGCATACTGGCATCTCACCATGTTCAGACGGTCGAATTAGCGCAGGCAGAGAGAGAAAAAGCAGACCTGGATGACTCACTGGCGAAGGAGAAAGAGGAAAAAGAAAAAATGGCGGAAACAATGGCCACTCTTCAGAGCAGGCTGACGGAGCTACAGACTACCTGGGACATGCACAGCTGCGTGCCAACTACAACTCTACCAAAGACTAGTTCGCTGTCCGAGTAGCTGACCACAGCGAAGGCCGCAAATGATGTACTAGAAAAGCAAGCTTCCACCGCGAGGCTGAGAATCACCGAGTTGGAAACCTCCTTGGCTGAGAATACCAGAAAAATAGAGATATTGCAGAAGGAGATTGAGCAGGAAAAGAAGGCTAGAGCCGACTAGCAGAAGACCATCAATGATCTCAACAGCCACCTGAAAGGTAATATCACTCTCAGGGATGGGAGAAGGATAATTTGGTCAGAGATCATTTCGGCAGTAACAGAGCAGTGGGATTTCCTGAAAATCATTGAGGAAACAAAATCTTCTGTACTCTATCTCAGAAGGAAGTTTCAGGAGGGAAATCTCGACTTGTCCAGTAGAGCCCAGCACGCTAGGAGATATGTTTCTTTCTTGAAAGGGTTGAAAGCTGGCGAAGCAGAGCAGCATGGCATAGCGATTCTGTTCAAGGAAGCTGTCGAATGTCAGAAGACTATTGATAAGGAGTCTGCCAACGCTATAGCTTCAAGGGCCCTACAACAGGTGGTAACCAACATGGATCGGTTTGATGCAGTTTGGGCCGAGATCACAACGGCTGGACTCCCATCATGCTGGGATTCTACCACTCCTTCCATGCTCCGACCATTAACAGAATATGAAGCACGTCTCGAGGAGGAAAGGGACCGAATGCATATCTTGTCAGACAAAACCACTCGATTAAAAGCTGAGACAATTGTTTCATTGCTCCGCCCATAATTCACACTCCTTCATCTGATAAAACATAATATCCCCACCGAGGCAAGTTTCGACGACCTCACTGAGGCCTACATCAAGGTGGAAGGATTTGCAGCGATGCCTGAACCATCAACGGACAGTCAACAAAGATGCACCCAGTTTTCCAGGCAGATCGCCAGCTCGTTAGCTAATGTTCCACCACCAGTGTCAACGACCGCCTCAACCCCTTCTCATCAATGAAATACTGTCAATTCATGATTCGGCCCTAGTGGCCTTTGTATTTTTACTTTAGTTAATTTCTTTTAAGTTTCAGGTGGAATTTATATTCCGCTCGAGAATTTTACTTTCTGCTAAGACTGATGTTTAATATTTTGGTTTCAAAACGGCTGAGTGCCTAACTGCAAATGATGAGAGGCCTTTATTCCTCATCATAAGTTTTGGTTATTTTGATAAAGACCTCTAACAAATTCCTGGCATGCGAGGAAGATATTTTTCCAAAAAATATCTTCTCGCCCATGTACTGAGGCCTCTATATAAGCAAGATCAGAAGAGAAAAACAGGTTCTAGATTTTCAAAAGAATTTTGCTATGAAAGAATTGTTGTATGCTTTCAGTTGAAATCTTAATAGAAATGCAAAGAGCCCGTTGGGTCTCAGCAAGAAGGAGTTTTACTTTAAAGTGAGGATTCTGGTCTTAACGTTTTATAGTGTGTAACTCTTCTTTATGTGATATTGTTTTACTGTTCATTTAGCTGCTTTCACTTCTTTTATATCATGTTATGGAATGCGAGTGGCTCACTATTTTTGGTATAAATTTATCACTACTGATACTTATATTAAGCTGGTCAAACGCTTTAAATATGGCTCAGGCATGGTATGTTGTTTCACTTTCCACTTCACCCATTATTCCTCTATATTAAATACTATGAGATGTTATTCTTTCAAAGCTATTGACATGTATGGATTCTTATCATTTTAAGCCCATCTCATGTTTAAGATATGTTTATGGAATTCCCTCTCATTAGTAGTTAATATCCTTTTTGTACTTTCTACATAGAAAAGTTCATCTGATTTTTAAATCTCTGTGAAGCATTTTAGAACCCAACCCTCCTTAAAGAAAGCTGTCTTTGAGTTGTCTGATGCATCTATATTGGGGACTCACTCCTTGCCTCTGCAACATCTTGTTATTTTGCTGACTCTGAGAATATTATGGTTCCATTTATATTACACCCCCTTGTAAAAGTTGAAGTATTAAAGAGCCTCATGTTGTTAAAATGTCTTGGATTATACTTTACGCTCCTTACTGTATAAGATGTCCTAGGCACTGGTCTTTCACAACTCAAGGCTGTCTCTAGGATTGACAACATCTTTTTGGCGTCGTTGCCGGGGAACAAAGTTGAGAGAAATTAAAATCCCTGGGCCTCGACAAAACCTTATTCACTCTTCAATTAGGTGAGCATGGAGATTTGAGAGTTGTACATCCCTCACCCTTGCGACTCCACATTCATTTTTCAGGTAAATCTATTCACAGTCCTGGCTCCTCGGAAGCCACACTTGAGGTTAGATACGTCTCAGCCAAAGACACCCTCTGTGTCTGATCCAGAGAGAATCCTACATAGAAGAAATTGGGGGGGAAGACAATTCATCCATACTGAGATCCCACAATTTTCCTTATAAGACTTTTCGTCCTCCTCCTCTCAAGTAGCCCAAGTGCAAGGTTCTGACTCTGCTGAGGGAGAAATCGGTTATTACTCATACAGTCTACCTCTGGAAAACATCCAAATTAAGGACAAGGCTGAATCAATAGATACCACTCGTTACTCATTCCATCCCACTCCATAGGTTGAAGAAGTCAAAGAAGTCACTGAAATATCTGTTGTTAATATTCCGCCTTTTTCATCATCACCCCAAGCTGTTGTTCAATACATTCCCATTTTCATTCACACCTCACTTCCACCTCCCCCTCCTCTTACACATCAAACCCTTCTGTTACCTCCACCTCCCCCTCCAATGGCCAATGTCCCTGGCTTCCTGTTGAATAAATATGCCCCCCTGGCATTACCTCAAGTGCTGAATGATATGCCACAGGACTATATAAAGATCCTGCCCTGATTCAATGGGAAAAATGAGATCGAAGCTCAAAAACACCTTGAGGTCTTCTGCTCTTTCACAGAAAATTTTAATGTGGAACACCTCGACGTAGTACTAAGACTGTTTGTGCAATCTCTTGATGGTGAAGCCAGAAAATGGTTCAAGACACTGGGAGACCGTTTTGTCACCACTTGGGAAGGAATGGAGGACACTTTTCTCAGAAAATGGGGAGAGAAGAAAGATCATGGACATTGTCTTACTGAGTTTAATACACTCAAGAAAATACATAATGAAGGGGTGGCTGAATTTATTAAGAGATTTAACAAGTTATATCTGAGCCTCCCGGCTGATATGAAACCTCATCAAACCGATGCCAAAGTCATTTTTGTGCCATATTTTGACTCAGAATTTGGTTTCTCTCTGAGAGAAAGGAAGCCTGCCACCCTAGATGATGCTCAAACAGATGCATTAGAGCTGGAGGCAAACTTTTCCTCCACTGGTAAGTCAAAGGGAAAATCTGAACAGGATACCAGAAGAAGGGGAAAAGAGGAGGTATCCACCTCGAGCCAAGATAGAGATTCAGCTAATGACAGGATTGAGGAGATGAACAAGATGAACAAGATGATCAAGAATCTCTCTAGTAAGTTGGTTAAGCTTGAAATGGAGGCCAATAATTCAGCCCCCAAGAATTTCCAAAATGCTCCAAATAGGGGTTATAATCCCCAATACAGGAAGCCCCCCTTGCAAATATTGCAAAGGGAACGGAAGGAGCAGCAAGACCAGGTACCACATCCTCTGTATTTGGAAGGGCAAGTAGATGGTTCTACCGAAGACACCACTTATGAGCAAGAGGAGGCATACCTTGCTTTCTCAAACAATGATGAATTTGAATGCCCCCTACATGAAAGTGATGAAATAGAGATGCTATCACATGCTGAAGGAAAAGTCGATGAAAGCACCGAAGATCCTGAGATTGATGACTACTGCAAGCAGTTCATTGATTTCATGCAAGCTCAGTTCAATAGAAGGTATGACCTCAGATCTTCCAGGAAGAAAACTCGCACTCAGGATCAGGAGGAGGATACACCTCAAGAGGAAGCACCTGCACAGAAAGAGGCAACAGCTCAAAGGACCCCAAACAAAGGTAAGAGGCCTCTTAACCAATCTTTGCAGTCTGCTGATCAAATTCCTTCATCTTCACAAGGGGCTACACTCCCTAGTTTCAAACCAATCTTAAAATAAGTCAAACCTCTCATCCAGAACAAAGACTCCAAAGATAAAGAACTAAAAGAAGTGTCAGTAGATAGGTCCTCCTCTGCCTTCGGTTTACAAAAGGAACTTGAGAAGGTAAAAATCCTAGTTCCCTTAACTGAACTGTTAAAACAACCTGCATATTAGTCCCAGGTCACATCCTTTATGCTTCCTCCAGAAGTAATACACATCCCAGACAGTCTGAACCTTCAAGAAGAAAGGCTTATGGTTGTGTTTGGCCCACATGTCGAAGAATTAGATGCTGCTACTCCTCCATTTTATGTGTCTTTAGTAATACACGACCTGATGCTGCATAACTGTATGTTAGATTCGGGAGCCTCTCATAACCTTTTTCCCCTCTCGATCATGGAACAACTAGGACTACAGATCACCCGCCCATACAAAGACCTTTATTCATTTGACTCCAAAAGAGTTAAGTGCCTGGGCATGATAAAGGACTTAGTGGTCAATCTAGCTCAGATCCCAGCAAAAAGTGTAGTGATGGACATAGTGGTGGCTGACATTCCATCTCTCTTTGGCATGCTAATGTCAAGATCTTGGGGAACTAAAATTGGTGGATCAATCAAGCTGGACCTGACCTATGCCACTATCCCTATTTTTGGTGGTCAAGAGAGGAGGTTGTACCAGGAAACTAGATTTGTTAAGACAGTTACCAAGGCAGATGACTCAGTTAATTCTCCAGTATATAGCTGGGATGGAGATTTCTCATGTTTAATGCTGGAGGAAGATCAAGAGTACACTCACAAACCATCATTTTATTAGATCAAGAACGAGCAGTCCATGGAGAGTCCTGAATCAGAAATCTGGACACTTCATTTTGATGGAGCAAACTCCAGAGAAGGTAATGGGGCTCGGGTATTATTGATTTCTCCTGCAGGCCAATGGGTCCCTTTGTCTTTCAAGCTGGAGTATGAAGCCACCAATTATGTGGCCAAGTATGAAGCACTTCTGTTGGGGCTGCAAACAGCCAGGAGCATGAAAATACAAAGTCTAAAAGCTCTGGGAGATTCAGAATTGGTAGTCAGACAAGTGAAGAATCAGTGCCAAGCCAAACATCCTAGGCTAAGGGCTTATAGGAACGAAGTTTGGGATCTAGTGGAGAATTTATTCTTAGCATTCAATATCCAGTTCATGCCCCGGGAGCAGAATAGGATGGCAGAATCCCTTGCAGTGGCTTCCAGTACTTTCCATCCACCTCAGAATCCTCTCTTGAGATATGAAATTGAGGTACGTTATCGGCCATCAATCACAGACAACATCAAACATTGGCAAGTGTTTGAAGATGAAGAACAGGTGAAGAGATTCTTGGAAACAGTTGGGGAATTTTCCAACATGGAGATTAATACTTGTGAAGAAGAGGAGGCTGAAAACACTTTAGGAGATAAATGGGAAGAAAAGGTGGCTGGCCACAAATTTCTGTAGTTGAAAGGGAATGTCATTCCCCAAGGACTAGTGCCCTTAGAAAGGCTGTTTAACAAGAATGATGTTCCACTGCAGCCAAACAAATTTGTAGAAGAGAATCAGGTAGAAGATCTGAATCTTGGCACTGAGGCTGACCCTAAAATTGTGAAGTTGTCTAAGAAGGTCCCGGAGGAATATAAAGAGCTCTACCAGAAATTATTCCATATAAATACGTGTTTACATGGTCTTATCAAGACCAAAAAACCTTCAATATCAGCATCATGCAGCATAAAATTCCACTGAAGGGAGATGCAAAACCACATAAACAGAAGCTTAGACAGATAAATCCCCTGCTGCTACCCTCGATTGAGAAAGAAATTAAGAAATTGTTGAAGGCCAAAATCATTGTACCATTGAGATATTCTGAGTGGGTAGCAAACTTAGTCCCTGTACGAAAGAAAAACAGAGAAATAAGGCTATGTGTTGATTTCAGGAATCTGAACAGAGCATCCTTAAAGGATAATTATCCACTGCCCAAGATGGATCACATATTGCAGAAAGTGGTAGGAGCTTCTCGAATGTCGATGATTAATGGATTCTCTGGGTACAATCAGGTGGCTATACTACCAGAATATCAAAAGAAGACTGCCTTTACCACTCCATGGGGGACGTTTATGTATGCCAGGATGCCTTTTGGGTTGATTAATGCAGGGGCCACTTTTCAAAGGGCCATGGATATTACTTTTTTCGGAGAGCAAGATAAGTTTGTGGTGGTATATTTGGATGACATTACTGTGTTTTCAAAAGATGATGCAGAGCACATTGAACACTTGCGCAGAACCTTCAAGAAGTGCAGAAAGTATGGCCTCTCCCTCAACCCACAGAAGTATTTGTTTGCACTAGAAGAGGGCAAGCTTTTGGGACATATTGTAACCAAATATGGAGTAAAGATAGACCCTAAGAGAGTAGAAGTCATAAATGGCATTTCCCTCCCTAGAAATAAAAAGGAAGTTCAGGTGTTCCTAGGCTGTATAAACTTTTTGAGGAGGTTCATCCCTAACAATGCTGAGATAGTTAGGCATATAACTAACATGCTGAAGAAGAACAAGGAGGTAAAGTGGTCACAAGAATCACGAGAGGCCTTTGCCAGGATTAAAAATGCATTTGCTGAAGGCCCTGTGCTAGCTGGGCCAGATTATTCCAAACCTTTTATGATCTTTTCCTTTGCATCACCTCATACACTGGCAGGAGTTCTATTGCAGAAAAATGAAGAAGGGTATGAGCAGCCTATTGCCTTTTTCAGTCAGGTGCTTCGTGATGCTGAGCTGAAATATAACATATTGGAAAAGCAGGTGTATGCTCTGGTGAAGTCTCTTAAATCCTTTCATATGTATGTCCTCCAGTCCCATGTCACTGCGTTTGTGCCCACAGCAGCTATTAAGGATATCCTTATCCAGGGAGATAGCGAAGGAAAAAGAGGGAAATGGATTGCCAAAATACAGGAGTATGAGCTAGACATCCGCCCTACCAAACTAATCAAGGGACAAGGGTTAGCCAAAATCTTGTCCGAATCAAATTGTCAGTCTCTGGGTATAAATATGTCCATGATAGCAAACAAGGAGTCCGAGAGGAAAGAAGAACCACAGGGAGTAGAGATAGCTTCCCAGAAGACACATATGAAGTACCTCATCAGCCCGTGGTACAAGGAGATAGTGGAATATCTTCTAACACTCAGTTGCCCGCCCATGTGTGACAAAGCTAAATACAGAACACTGAGATTGAGGTCACAGAAGTACGTGGTTGCAAACGGTCAACTATACTGGTGAGACCCCTCAGGCATTCTGCTCCCATGTCTCATAGAAGAAGAGGTAGAGAGTATAATGGCTGAGTTTCATGAAGGAATCTGTGGGGGCCATTACAGTTGGAGGGATACCGCTCACAAAATCCTGAAGGTTGGTTTCTTCTAGCCCAAACTCTTTGGAGATGTGTTTGCTCGGGTGAGAGTTTGTGAGAAATGCCAAAGATTTGCTGAAAAACAGAAGCTAGTACCTCTGCCCATGATCCCTGTTCATGTAGATGAACCATTTCAGCAGTGGGGAATTGACTTTATCGGCGAAATACATCCTCCATCAAGTGGTCAGCATAAGTGGATACTAACTACCATGGATTATTTCACAAAGTGGGTGGAAGCTATACCCGCCAGGAATGCAACAGATACTGTGGTAATAAAATTCATGGAAGAAAATATCATATCCAGATTTGGTTGCCCTGCCAAGATAGTGACCGACAATGCACAGGCCTTTAAATCCGCAAAGTTTGTCAGCTTCTGTTAATAGTATAATATTGCACTAGGTCACTCTACAACCTATTACCCACAAGGAAACGGCCTGGCAGAGTCTTCAAATAAAACGCTGGTGAGAGCACTGAAGAAGGCTATCAACGAAAACCAGAAAAATTGGGATTCCTAGCTGAAATTCGCTTTGTGGGCTAACATGATTACCAACAAGAGAGCAACCGGGAAGTCCCCGTATGAATTAGTATATGGGAGGGTAGCAGTTTTCCATGTACAGTTAGCATTACCAGTAGCTTGATTCATGCAAGAAAGCCAAGAAGAACCCGATGATGTGACCAGGAGAATCAACCAGCTGGTGGAGCTAGAAGAAATGCGGAACCAGGTAAGTCATAGGCTAATTGAATATCAGGAGAAAATGAAAGATATTTTCGATCAACATGCCAAGGACAGGAAGTTACAGGTTGGTGATTTAGTGCTCAGATGGGATATTCGAAGGGCTGATAAAGGGAAACATGGTAAATTCGACCCCCTCTGGTTCGGCCCCTTTAAAATTGTAGAACAAGGGGGCAACAATACTTTCAGGTTGGAAAATTTACAGGGAGAGTTTCTTGATGCCCCTGTAAATGGTCAGTTTCTCAAACTTTACTTCCAGTTCTGAGTCAGGCCGAGAGAGCCTGATGTATCATATTGTATATTAGTTACTGTTTTCGTTTTTGTTTGAATAATGTGTGTGTTGTGATGGATCATGAAGAGGAAAATCAGAAGTGCTGAAGAATGGGGTCCACATAAGATAAACAGGTGGTCTGCGAAGTTCTCGACATGCTCAAGGTTGAACGTGCCGTCCCCAGGTGGAGCCAATGTTGATCATTAATTAACATGAGTCATTTCTTAATTAAACCTTAAGAAGCCATGTATCGAATATTATGACAAATGGTGAAACATTTAAGGGATGGTTGAAGAGAAACGATGTAAGACAAGTCACGTGCCTAAAAACCAAAGCATTTGCACGAAAAAGGTCCAAACATAAAGTAAAAGGGCAAAGGTAATACAAAAAGGCAAAGGTATGGTGTAAAGGACGCAAAAAGAAATTATTAAAAGGCCCGTCGCTTTTCTAATGCACACGAAAGGGAACTCTCCGTATGGGAAATTCCAAGGGGGTCAAGAAGCAGAAGCGGGAAGAGACCCGTACCCCTGCAAAATTACGGTGATGTGCCACGGGGTGGACCGAAGGTAAGGGTGATGCGGCAGAGCAAAGCATGGGCAAGGTGGATGTGGCAGAGTGAAGTGCAGGCCCTAGAGGCCTGTATGCTGTATATTTAACCAGTCTTACAAAGAATATGTTTCAAGAACCGTGTGGTTGATGCGGCAGAAAGGTAAGGTAAGTTTCTAGGTGAGTTGGTACCAAGGCCCATACCAGTATTAAACCTGGCACGCGGTGTTCACCTACTTTCGACTGACACCCAATCCCTATATGCCACGTGCTCCACTTTCAGTGTCCTTACAACACTCACCCCTCTTATTTCACCTCTCCGCCTTTTACCCCAGAACCTTCAGTCTTAGATAACGGTCCTCCCGTATTTTACTGCAGTAAAATTTACAGGTCTTCCAACTATGGTATAAACTAAGTGGGAGCTAGTGCCAGGTCTACCTGGTCACTGTCAGTACCCTCGCGTCGTTTTCCAAAGAAAATTTCCTACTGCACAGGTATTTCGTCCCTCATATTCCCTCTGCTTTCCTTTCGTTTTTAAAAGTTTTGTATGTCAGTCATGGGAAAGGGCACACCAAGAAAACTGAACCAGAGACTCCTCAGGTCCGTGAAACCAGAAACCCTCCCGGGTTCGAGCCTTTTATTGACTTGCAAGCCAAAATCTGTGATCCCCAATACCCTTTTCCCATCAGCAGTATAAAACCTGAGCCTTTTAGGCGACATGTCGAGAATAGGGATCGATATCGGGTGGTTGTATCAGGTTTATATCATCAGATTACCCCTCCAGTCTACCCGATGGTCGATTTTATTTTTTGGCTTAGAGATGCCTATGATGAGCGTCGAGGCACGTTTACCTCTGCTCAGGGGAATAAGATTCTTTCTCTTTCTCCCGACATTATTAGGCAAGTCCTCCGCTTTCCCACCAGCGCCAGCTATACCAGTTTTAGTGAAATGAATTTAACCTCCCAGTTCACTAAATTGCCATGGGAGCACCAAAGAGACTTCATTTCCTCTATAGCTAGCAACCAGGCTACGTCTCTTCCTTTTGCAGAGCCTTTCCCGTTAAGTCTGTTCAAAGAAGAAGTGCAGTCCATCCTTGCTCTCATCGCAGGTATCTTAGGTGTAGGCGGTTTGGGGGAATTTTCCAGGGCATGTGTTTATTTCTTGCAGTTAATGTCTCAAACGGGGGTAGTTCTGGATATCCCTGGCTTCTTGGCTGCTAACATTCAGACCCAGTTCCAAGAGCTTTCGGAAACTGGTCACTTCTGCTTTTGTTCGATGGTCTTCTACCTCTTCTTATATCAGCATGCTAATAAGTTCAAGGGTTTGGGTTTAGATAGGGTATACGATGTAAATTCTCAACCCCGACCTGTTTTTGACTGGAACTTTGCAGTACGCCAATTGCCAAATGGGGTGGGTTATTCCAGGTTTCTAAATGAGTTCATGCCCATTTTCTACACTATCATCCATGACTCACCCTCACCTAGGGTTTTTCCTGAAATGAAGAGCTGGTTACAAGCTAGTAAAACCCAAAGCACCGGGGATTGGTACCTATTTGACCATTACACTGAAATTCGGGTCTATGGAGCCGAGGTTCCCCCTTACCAGTTGCATGTGTTTCCTGCTCGACGAGTTTATTCTCTAGAGTATATTCGACAGACTCTCGAGTCTGACCAACTCCACTTTGTCCCTGCAAAGAAGGGTTTCATCCTGAAACTCCCTATCACTATTGGCCCGTTTATTGTGAATTCAAGACACGCCCTCCCCATTTTTGAGAAGCTGCTACAAGGCATGGACCTAAGACAGGGGAAGACTTGGCCCTATGATCCCCAGGAGATTATCTCTAACAGAAGAAGGAGGAACAAGTCTACTCCTTATGCACATGAATCGAGACCATTTATAGAGTGGAGGGCTAACCTTGAAACTTGGCCTTTGATTTTGTAGATGGAGACAGATTCATCTGCCACAGGGGAAGGAGGAGAAGTCAGTAGAGGCCAAGAAGAAGAAGAAGTGGGCCCCTCAGGAACAGGTTCCCCCCTTCGCAAAAAGCAGAAAACAGTCCCAAGCGAGGCAGAAGTCATAGGGGAAGAACAACTACTTGAGCTGTTTACACCATATGGCCAACCTGATGGGAGAAAAGCTGGGATTAAAGTGCTGAGAGATAGTATCACCTCCTCCGACTACTCTGAAGTATCACAGGCCATCGGAGATTACACCTCACCAGTTGTAATTGAAAGGAGCCTGAAAAACAGAACGATCAGGGATAAATACAAGGCCGAGCTGGACGGTTATGTGGAAAAATATCATACCAGGGTTTCAGCTTCCATGAATGTGGACACAGAACACCTGGTATTGTCTATGGCTGAGGCCATCTTGGATCCTAATGCAGGTACCACTAGTTATAGGGTGTTTGAGTATGCAATTGACATGTCCAAGGTACCAGCACTCGACAAATGCAACCTGTTTCAGGTGGTGGGTGATATGTTGAAAGACGAGGTAATGTGGGTCACTATTGTGCTGAGAAAATTGGAGAAAAAGCATGAATAGGTGAGGGCGACCCTGAAGAAGGAACAGGAAAATTCCCGCGCTCTTTCAAATCAAGTACGCGGTCTCACATAGTCGATCAAAGGAAAAGAAACCGGGGACTCAAATCCACAGCACTATGTGATTGAGCAATTGTAGAGAGAGGTCGCGTCTCTGAAACACAAGGTTAGAATACCGGCATGTCACCATGTTCAGACAGCCGAATTAACGCAGGCAGAGAGAGAAAAAGCAGACCTGGATGACTCACTGGCGAAGGAGAAAGAGGAAAAATAAAAAATGGCGGAAACAATGGCCACTCTTCAGAGCAGGCTGACAGAGCTACAGACTACCTGGGACACGCATAGCTGTGTGCCAACTACAACTCTACTAGAGACTAGTTCACTGTCCGAGCAGCTGACCACATCGAAGGCCGCAAATGATGTACTAGAAAAGCAAGCTTCCACCGCGAGGCTGAGAATCACCGAGTTGGAAACGTCCTTGGCTGAGAATACCAGAAAAATAGAGATATTGCAGAAGGAGATTGAGTAGGAAAAGAAGGCTAGAGCCGACCAATAGAAGACCATCAATGACCTCAACATCCGCCTGAAAGGTAATATCACTCTCAGGGATGGAAGAAGGATAATTTGGTCAGAGATCATTTCGGCAGTAACAGAGCAGTGGGATTTCCTGAAAATCATTGAGGAAACAAAATCTTCTATACTCTATCTCAGAAGGAAGTTTCAGGAGGGAAATCTCGACTTGTCCAGTAGAGCCCAACATTCCAGGAGATATGTTTCTTTCTTGAAAGGGTTGAAAGCTGGCGAAGCAGAGTATCATGGCATAACGAGTCTGTTCAAGGAAGCTGTCGAATGTCAGAACATTATTGATAAAGAGTCTACCAGCGCTATAGCTTCAAGGGCCCTACAACATGTGGCAACCAACATAGATCGGTTCGATGCAGTTTGGACCGAGATCACAACAGTTGGACTCCCATCATGCTGGGATTCTACCACTCCTTCCATGCTCCGACCATTAACAGAATATGAAGCACGTCTCTAGGAGGAAAGGGACCGAATGGATATCTTGTCAGACAAAACCACTCGGTTAAAAGCTGAGACAATTGTTTCATCGATCCACCCAGAATTCACTCTCCTTCATCTGATAAAACATAAGATCCCCACCGAGGCAAGTTTCGACGACCTCACTGAGGCCTACATCAAGGTGGAAGGATTCGCAGCGATGCTTGAACCATCAGCGGACAGTCAACAAAGATGCACCCAGTTTTCCAGTTAGATCGCTAGCTTGTTAGTTAATGTTCCACCACCAATGTCAGCGACCGCCTCAACCCCTTCTCATCAATGAAATACTATCAATTCATGATTCGGCCCTAGTGGCCTTTTTACTTTTACTTTAGTTAATTTCTTTTAAGTTTCAGGTGGAATTTATATTCCACTCGAGCATTTTACTTTCTGCTAAGACTGTTGTTTAATATTTTGGTTTCAAAACGGCCGAGTGCCTAACTACAAATGATGAGAGGCCTTTATTCCTCATCATAAGTTTTGGTTATTTTGATAAAGACCTCTAACAAATTCCTGGCATGCGAGGAAGATATTTTTCCAAAAAATATCTTCTCGCTCATGTACTGAGGCCTCTATATAAGCAAGATTAGAAGAGAAAAACATGTTCTAGATTTTCAAAATAATTCTGCTGTGAAAGAATTGTTGTATGCTTTCGGTTGAAATCTTAATAGAAATGCGAAGAGCCCGTTGGGTCTCAGCAAGGAGTTTTACTTTAAAGTGAGGATTCTGGTCTTAACGTTTTATAGTGTGTAACTCTTCTTTATGTGATATTGTTTTACTGTTCATTTTGCTGCTTCCACTTCTTTTATATCATGTTCTGGAATGCAAGTGGCTTACTAGTTTTGGTATAAATTTATCACCACTGATACTTATATTAAGCTGGTCAAGCGCTTTAAATATGGCTCAGGCATGGTATGTTGTTTCACTTTCCACTTCACCCATTATTCCTCTATATTAAATACTATGAGATGTTATTCTTTCAAAGCTATTGACATGTATGGATTCTTATCATTTTAAGCCCATCTCATGTTTAAGATATGTTTATGGAATTCCCTCTCATTAGTAGTTAATATCCTTTTTGTACTTTCTACACAGCAAAGTTCATCTGATTTTTAAATCTCTGTAAAGCATTTTAGAACCCAGCCCTCCTTAAAGAAAGATGTCTTTGAGTTGTTTGATGCATCTATATTGGGGACTCACTCCTTGCCTCTGCAACATCTTGTTATTTTGCTGACTCTGAGAATATTCTGGTTCCATTTATATTACACCCCCTTGTAAAAGTTGAAGTAGTAAAGAGCCTCATGCTGTTAAAATGTCTTGGATTATACTTTATGATCCTTATTGTATAAGATGTCCTAGGCACTGGTCTTTCACAACTCAAGGCTGTCTCTAGGATATCCAATGTCACACAAGTATAATGGTAATTAGAATGCCCTAATATAGTTCGGCCCCCAACTCATCACTGCTGCTTAATGACAGCGTTGCTGATCTCCATGATGGTGCATCTACTGTCTCATGATCATGCATAATGCTGAACATACAGTTTTGCATTGGATTTCCAAGGATAATGTTCATCCTATCCTCCAAAATTATACACTCGAACCCCAAGAGTTGTGTGCAGCTCAAAAATGATATACTAGGATGACTATATATCTCCTCCTTGAACAAATCAAGGTTCCTCAATGCAGTGATAGTCTGCTGCTCCAAATTAGCAATGTGCTTTGACCCTAGGTCATTCATTTTCCATGATAGCATGTTTCCATAATCCTCCATATTATGTGTTGTAATAATAGGAAATGGAAATATGTGCATACCTTCGTAAACCTTGGGAACATCTTCTACTACTACAAGGGTTCCTTCCTCCAGTGTGATGACTTCCCAAACTAATGATGATGATGGTTGTTCTTCTATGGCTACATCAACACTAGTATAAGTCTCCTCCTTCTCATGCATCTTCAGAATAGTGCATGGGACTCTTATTCTCAAGATATCAAGACCACTTTGAAAAGGTGAAAGTGTTCTTTCTCCTGTTGCAAGTGCTCTTATAGCAAGTGGTGGTGGAAGTTCCTTCTCCTCTGATTTCTTCTTGTCAAACTTCTTGATCTATCTTTGAGTAAAATCTCCATATGCAGTCACTCTTGCATGACTCAAATGGCTGAACCACCAGATGTTTGCTTCACCCTCAAGGTGCAGCGCTGCAATCTCAACAACTTCTCTTTCTACTACTGGGTGTAGTAGGAAGAATGCATCCAACCTAATTCCCCAAGCTCTTGTTGTGCATGTGGATGACCAATCAAATGTATACAATATAAATCTATTGCTGCAAGGTCTTCTTTCTTCTTTGAGCTGAATGAACTGTGGGAGAGTTAGATTCTCCTTGAAAGCTCTAGGTTGAGACATATATTCTACAAGATACTCACTTAGAATCTCATGATCTAAGTGTCCTCCATATCCATGCCTCTTGTCTTCTTCTTCAAAAGGAAATAGCATAGCATGTTTCTTTAGAGCTCTATGCAATACCGGTTCTTATTTTTGCTGATAGGAAGTACATGGACCTTCCTCATCTTGAAACCCTAGTGTGGTTTCATTGCTTTTCTCCACTTTTCATTGCTTGACCTCCTTGGTGAGGTCCCTCTTAGATCAGAAAAGAGATGAGATAAAACTCATTGTTTCCATAATTTTGATCTCTTACTTCTTTTCTTCCTCTTCTTATAGCATATTGGCTAAGATCCACAGGCTGAGCCAAGATTATGCTCTGATACCACTGTAATATTCCCAAATGGGGATGAAGCAATATTTGAACACAATAATGGAAATAGAAGTGAACAAAAAAATACACCATGATATGATACAAATGTACAACCATATTATTAAACATATCAACAAATAATAGGCACAAGATCTTGAGGATCAAGTCACTCAAGAAATACAAAACAAGCCTTCTCTAAGCAAATATGTCAATACATGAGAAAAACATTGCTATACAGATGCCATGAACCATGACAACACATTTTTAGGGCATAAAATGCTACACAAATATATAACAAGATGGATCTGATGTTATATAGCTCAAACAATGCCGAGAGTGAAGATCTAGGCTCCCAAACACATTTCCAAGACAACCCAGGAAGGGTTTCCGGAAATACCAAAAAGTAAAAAATGCCGAAATGCAGCCCTAGGGCTAAATAGTAGATGCAAATGAATAACTAGATGGAGATGGCTGAAAATTATATCTAAATGGATAGATCTCCTCCAATTTATCCTTCAAGTGAAAGGCTGATCCCAACACTGAAGATCTCACCCTCCAAAACAAGCACTGAAACCTCCACTGCAAATGCTCACTAAAATAACGCAGTCAAAGAGGGAATTTGCACTATAGATAATGAGAATAGGTGGGACTGGTGTGAAGATGTGAAAGAAAGCTCAATAACCTCCCTTGCTGATCTCCCAATGAGAAGAATGCTTCCTCCCCTGAAAAACTAGCTCAGAAAGTGGGTTTCTCAACCCTCCACTACAACACCCTGCAACACAACACAATTCTGAACAGATACTGCACTGTAACTGAAGACTGAAGCTTGGCCAAAATGCTAGAGTATGGAAATCATAGTACAATACTCTTCCTAGAGGCTACCTCAAGGGGAGAGGTGGGATCCCCGCTTGGGAGCAACCAGTGCTAAACAACACAACAATCTCAGCTAAACAACTAGAGAGTGCAAGAAGTCATACAAACCACAAAATCAATAATCAATAACACAACCATCTATGGATTCCTTTCCCTCCTTATAAACAATGTGAGCCTTCTCACCTTGGGTCCCACTCATTAGGGTTACTACTATCATGGAGACTTTCTCCCATTCACACTGCACTGTCTCTCATTGATGATCCACTCCCTCCATACCAGTGCTATTGATCTGGTCAAAATTTACCTTTTCCACATGCATTAGCCCCTGTTCACACATAAGGGTGCTTTATCCCGCTATTAAGATGTTCCCTTTTCATATTAAGAGGATTTTTATTCTTATTAAAGAGATTTATGGGTTTCCCTACCCACTTATTCATCTATCTAAATGACAAAAAGAAAAAATTAATATTCTTATTAGCTGCATGCTAATTTAGGAATATTACACATTTAAAGCCATATTACCTATAAATTTTACTATGTATAATCCAAGTAGTCTCCTACTTACAAGTTAAAACTACCTGTAATTGAAATATCATATGGAGGATATACCATGAAGAAGGGGACTTTACTAGGTTACATTAGAAACATAAATGGACCCTTTTAATGCATCAAAGATATCCAAATGAGATGATAAAAGTGAAAAAGCAAATGGAATAGTCATAATGTCCATCTTTAGTGATATTTAGTTTTAGGGAATATTTTAGGGACAAAATTTTGCAAATGGGCTATTTTTTGGACATTTTCTCAAGCAAATATTCGCCAATTTGGTTAAAAATTCACCTATTTTTTACATATCTATCATTAAATGGATGATATTCACCTAAAATTTCCCTATTTTAATAGTAAATTACATGTTTTTTTATTGAATATTCGCCTACAATCTATACTTATGAATTTTGAACTATTTAGTTTCCTACAATATTATATATAAGAAAATATTTAAATCGAAGAATAACAATTCAGATTTTCCACAGTATTAACAAAACTTTGTCGATGTTTCGACTCCCAATGGGGATCCATCTTCAGGACAGATGTGATTCAAATTTGTCCTGAAGATGGATCCCCATTGGGAGGGAAAATCCGAATTGTTATTCTTCAATAAACAACCACAGAAGCTTGAAAACCATCAATATTTAAATCCTTAAAAAATTCCGTGTTTAGTTTCATCTTGAAGAAATTTCATTATAATTGTACTATAGAGGTTGATTTTAATTACATTATAATGATTCTATTCGAAATTTTAAAATTTTAAAAGTTCAATTTTAATTTTATTTATAAATCTTATAGTAGAAATTTAAAATTATTATTATTATTATTACGATTGTTTAATCTATGGGAATTAGTAATACATTATATTGATTTGGGCTAGGTCCAAGTCAAGATAACTACATACCACTATAATCCAAAAGTATATTTAACAATTGATAAGTTAGATATACTAATAAATTATAACTTAGTGAGGGGCAAGATGGTTGGCAATATGATGCAATATGTTTTCCTTGATGGCAACCTACTTGATGAAGCTGTCCTTGATGGAAACCTACTTGATGAGTTTCCTTTTGATAAGAAACCTATTTTTTAAAGATGTAAAAATGATGTATCTACAGGTCAGTTCAGAAGTGACATAGAAAGGAAATCCAGTTAGGATCAGAGAAATGATAAATATAATATGTCACAATATATATGCAGGTTTGATGAAGGCAACCTGCGTACATATGCTACTTGGTATACAGGCAACTTGCGTATACATCCAAAATTAGTATATTCGTAGTTATTATGAAGAAAGTCGCGTATACACGTGGGTACGAAGAATCCAAGTCGTGTATGCCTTTTTCTCTCTAAAATTATGATACCAGGAGGCATTACCATGGTATTAGCACACAATATTAAGCGTTGTGTCGTCTATTTGATTTCGTCCAAGAATACCATTGAAACTTATGTGGTTTTGGCTCATAGTATTGGTAAAGGCTAAAACTATATAAGGAGAAGAAGATCATAGTGCATGGTGGGCATTGAATGAATACTTCACTCTGAAGTATATTTGTAATGAATGGGCCACAATTTATTGATATATCTAAAGTAATAATGCACTTATGAATACAATGATAGATGAGGATCTCTAGATCTGAAATGACTATATATTCGCTAGATCTGTTTATGAAATGTTTAGATCTGTGATCTGGCGAATGTTTTCCAAAGTGAAGGGTAAGATCTGAGCTGATTATTTATTCTAAAGAGTTGCATAGTCCTGTAATGTTTGCAGATCTATACGCAAGTTTGTCTCTGCCAAAGAGCGTATATACGTAGGTTCAGTTAAGCAAAAACATGTATGGAATCCAGGGTTTTTCTGAAGTATGTGGAAGGAAATTTTTGATATGTTTTGCTATATTACTGTTGTCTATCAATGATGTATTCATACAAATCTAGGTTGTTTGAATATTGATTATGCTGCTAGTTGATTATGATTAAAGATCAATTTTTGGTTGGTTGATTGATGATTAAGTGAATGATTTGATAAGGGTATAAGTTTCAGTTTGATGTATGTTATTTGAGCTTAAATGTGTGGAGTGGGTCCAGTGTGAAAATTGATGAAACGTGGTCCGCGGTGGTGCTGAGGTTTGAAGCCTTCAGTGAGGGGGTTGTAGCTCCCTTCCAGTGGTTGCTGGTAAATGAGATCAAGGGGTAGTAGCTCCCTTACAGGAGTGGCTGGTAAACAAGAAGCATGGGGTCATAGCTCCCTTCCAGTGGTAGCTCGTAAATGAGATCAAGGGGTTGGAGCTCCCTTGCAGTAGAATCTGGAGAACGAGAGAAGGTTGCAGCCTTCTATAGGCGGGTACCTGCGTGCTGGTATGAGTCTGCACCAGTACAATATTGTAAGTAGATTTCTCTACAATAAATATGGAATATAGAGACGAAAACAACAATAGTTTTCTCCTGAATTGGGTTTCCACCTTAAATCTTGGTTTTCAAGTGTATTGCATATTTGTGATGATTTATTCTATTCTTACTGCACATGCTTACTACTTACTAAACATTTGATGAATGAATGATGCCATGATCTAAGAAAAGAATTATTTGCATAATAAGATCTCTAGGCATACACAAGTTTATTTAAAGATGGTCGCATGTATATGCTAGTTGGGTTAATTAAAGTCGCATATAGAATTCAGTAAAGAAAAAGTAAAAGTTTACAGTGAGCTATAAATACTGATTCACACCCCCCCCCCTCCCAGTATTTTTCCCAACAATTGGAATAAGAGAAGGTCCTTCAGAAAAGCTTGAACGCTTGAAGGAGATCCGTCACAATGGGAAGTCATGAAGGAGTATTTTCTATCAAGCCACCACTATTCAATGGAAGTAATATCTTATTCTAGAAGATACGAACAAGAGCATATTTGAAAAGTCTTGGAGCAGACGTATGGGGAATCGTGGAAGGAGGTTATCAGTATCCAGCAAGTGTTCCTACATATGCAGCAGAAAGGAAGAGATATGAAATCAATTCCAAAGTTGTCAATGCTTTATTAGGAAGCCTGTCAGAAACAAAATTTGTCAAAGTAATGCAACAAAATTCGGCAAAGGAAATATGGGACAAGATCATTCAGAGCTATGAAGTTTATGCAAAGGTAAAAAGTGCCAAACTTCAAACTCTTAGAATGCAATATGAAAATTTCAAAATGCATGATGATGAAAGTATTGCAAATTTATTCCTAATATTAGATGAGATTGTGAATTCTATGAGGAATATGGGTGAAGATATAAAAGACTCAACTTTAGTAGAAAAGATATTGAGATCTCTAACTCCAAATTTCGAGTCAAAAGTGTCAGCTATTGAAGAAAAACAAGATTTGCAAAATCTTATTGTTATTCAACTACATGGTATCGTGACTTCTTTTGAAATGAGAAGAGGAGGTCCTTCACAAGTCAAAGAAGTTGTTTTTAAGGCCTATGCAAAAGGAAAAGAAAAGGAAGTTCTCAAGGAATCAAGTTATATATCAGAAGAATAAGAAGAAAATTTTGTGAGAAGACTTCAACCAGGTACTGGAAGATTCAAAGGTAAGCTTCCCTTCAAGTGTTTTTCTTTTGGTAGAGTTGGTCATTATGTTGCTAAATGTCCTTATAAAGAAAATCATGATAAAGGGAAATAGTTTGAAAAAGGAAGGAAATATTATACAAATGAATATAATAATGGATTGTCAAATGAGGAAGAAGAAGGTTCCGATCAAGATCTGCAAGTGCTTATAGCATGTACCATGGATGATGATAATTTTCCAAAAGAAAGGGATCTGGTTATTGAAGAATTGCATAGATCAAGAAAGAAAGGATGCTTTCATGGATGTTGTTTCTATTGTAACTCATTTGGGCATAAGGCCACTAATTGCAGCCTAATTATGATGAATAGATCTGAGAAATTGGAGAATTTCCAGCACACAACAAGGAATTTCAAGTAATGCTGGAAAAAGAAGAAGCACTGGTAAAAAAGTAGGGAATATTGACCCTTCTGCAGTCATCTGTTTCTAAATTTTTCTTCTCATAATGATTGCAGGAGTGATGTGAGATACATTATAGGAATCAATAATGTATCATCACAAGGGGAGAAATATATGGCGATTCCCATGGTTGGTTTGGTAATTCTAGTTTTGTTTATTTCTAACAGTGCATCTAATGTGACAAAAGAAGACAAATATAGAATGTAGAAATCCACGAGGAGATGGAGTTGTGAAATTTTCAGTATTTCACTTTCTGTACACGGATTTTGTGAACTAAATCTGCATATACACATGAGTTCCAATGGTTACAGTTGCGTATGATTTTCTATGATAAAAAAAGCAATGAGAAAGACTCAAGAAAAGTTTCTGATATGCTGCTGACAGTAATAATTTTCTTGATCTGGTGTTGACGGTTATATCTGCTAATATGACATTAAGTCTTTATTATATTATTGATAAAGATGCTTTGATGAATGAATTGTTGTGGTGATCAGGAGCACAGTTTCAGGGGGAGCATTAGCCTTGTTGAGAGTAATGCATTGCTGCCATGATGTTGGTTGCTGAATTATGATCTCTCTCTTGAGATTTTTTGGTCTTGGTTATAAAATGTCATATCTGTTATTTGATGAAAAGGTCATGTTGAGACCTATGATGTAAATTTTTTATATTCACTCATGTAAGGACTTGTTCAAATTTTGTAAACCCACTTGGTTGGGTAGTTGAGACAAAATTTGTAAACCCACTTGGTTGGGAAGTTAAGTCAAATATGTAATTCCACTTGGTTGGATTTTTGATGTAAGTATGAGTCCTTGGTGATAGGAAAGGTCAAACTCGATTGAGTTATAGAGTCATGTAATTCATTGAAAAATATGTTTGAATATTCAGCATGAATTGAGGGGGAGCATGGTAAATTCAGTGCACATGAGATCTACAGAGCTCTTCTTTCTACAAGGGAAGAGAAACCTCATTTCAGTATTGATCCACCCTTTTCCCTTGATGTCAAAGGGGGAGAGTATTTTGGTGTATGAATAATGGTTATGATTAATGTATCTATCTGTTGTGGGGATAAAACACCATCATGGTTTCCATCAAGTCCAAAGGGGGGGATTGTTGGAAATATGATGCAATATGTTGTCCTCGATGGAAACCTACTTGATGAAGTTGTCCTTGATGGAAATCTACTTGATGAGTTGCCTTTTGATAAACAACCTATTTTTTAAAGATGTAAAAATGATGTATCTATAGGTCAGTTCAGAAGTGACAGAGAAAGGAAATCTAGTTAGGATAAAAGAAATGATAAATATAATATGTCACAATGTATACACAGGTTTGATGAAGGCAACCCGTATACATACGTTACTTGGTATACAAGCAAACCACGTATACATCCAAAATTAGTATATTCGCAGTTATTATGAAGAGAAGTCACATATACACACGGGTACAAAGAATCCAAGTCGCGTATGCCTTTTGCACTCTAAAATTATGATATCAGGAGGCATTACCATGGTATTAGTCCACAGTATTTAGCATTGTGTTGTCTATTTGATTCTGTCCAGGAATAACATTGACACTTGTGTGGTTTTGGCTCATGGTATTGGTGTAGGCTAAAACTATATAAGCAGACGAAGATCATAGTGCATGGTGGGCATGTGTTTGGGCATTGAATGAATACTTCACTCTGAAGTATATTTGCAAGGAATGGGCCATAGTTTATTGATAGATCTGAAGTAATAATGCACTTATGAATAGAATGATAGATCAAGATCTCTAGACTTGAAATGACTATGTATTTTCTAGATCTATTTATGAAAAGTTTAGATTTGTGATCTGGCGAATGTTTGCTGAAGTGAAGGGTAAGATCTAAGTTGATTATTTATTTTGAAGAGTTGCGCAGTCCTGTAATGTTTGGATATCTATACACATTTTCTTCTCTGCCAAAGCGCGTATATACGCAGGTTCAGTTAAGCAAAAGCGCGTATGGAATCTAGGGTTTTTTTGAAGTGCGCAGAAGGAAATTTCTGATCTATTTTGTTGTATTACTATTTTTTGTCAATAATGTCTTCATACAGATCTAGGTTGTTTGAATAACGATTATGGTGCTATTTGATTATGATTAAAGATCAGTTGTTGGTTGGTTGATTGATGATTAAGTGAATGATTTGATAAGGGTATGAGTTTTAGTTTGATGTATGTTATTTGAGTTTAAAAGTGTGGAGTGGGTCCAATGTGAAAATTGATGAAACGTGGTCGGCGGTGGTGCCGAGGGTTGAAGCCTTCAGTGAGGGGGTTGTAGCTCCCTTCCAGTGGTTGCTAGTAAACGAGATTAGGGGGCAGTATCTCCCTTCCAGGAGTGGCTGGTTAACGAGAAGCAGGGGGTCGTAGATCCCTTCCAATGGTAGTTGGTAAATGAGATTAGGGGGTTGGAGCTCCCTTACAGTAGAAGCTGGAGAATGAGAGAAGGTTGCAGCCTTCTGTAGTTGGGTGCCTATGTGCTGGTATGATTCTGCACTAGTACAAGATTGTAAGCAGTTTTATTTATAATAAATATTGAATACAGAGACGACAACAACGGTGGTTTTCTCCCGAATTGGGTTTCCACCTTAAATCTTGGTGTTCAGGTGTATTTATTATGTGTGATGATTTATTTTGCTTCATCGTACATAAGCCATCGGCTACGAAACATTCGATGAATGAAAGCATAATAATATCTCAAGGCATATGCAAGTTTATTTAAAGACAGCCACGTGTATATGCTAGTTGGTTTCATTAAAGTCATGTATAGAATTAAGTAAAGAAAAAGTAAAACTTTACAGTGAGCTATAAATACTGATTCACCCCCCCACCCCTCTCAGTATTTTTCCCAACAAAGATGTCCATAGACACATCTGTACGAAGTCTGATTCCTAGGAAATTTCTACCCTTCAACCTATTTCCCTTAAAATTTTCAATAGGTTTTTACTTTGGAAGACATATAGTGTTTGGGGTTAAACTATTTAAAAAATAAAATTTTAAAGATATTGAACAATATCAAGAGACTCTTAAAAATTTCAGACTATGAACTTATCTCTCACAGTCACAAGCTCTTCAACTTGGTAGTCAAATAGGGTTTCCCTAAGCCATGAATCAAAGCCTCATTGTTCCTAATTTTAATAGCGTGGATAATAAAAACTCATAAAATTAAAAGAAAATTATTATTAGGCATCTTTTAGCCAGGTTATATGGAATTAATTGATAAAATCTAAGATGGGCATATTCTTAGAATGTCATGAAAAAGTGATAAAGGCTAGACTAGTTTTAGAAGCTAACATTCAACCATGGACCACTTATCTACACATATGATTATTAAAGGGGAACATCTTACTTTAACACAAACTATAGCATTGGGAAAATGATAAATGTATAGTCTATTTGGGTCTTGAAAACAATTGTAATAGATGAACTTACGGTGAAAACATTTATGTGTTTTTATGCTCAATACAAGGGAGATGTGAAATTCATCCCATGTACAATATGAAGTTTATAGGTTGCATTAAAAAATAAAAATATTAATAACACCGCACTATAAAATAATTGGCACATCGATTTCAAATATACATTGAAAAATAATTTGATCCATTAATTTTTAATGATTTAGTGCATTGATTTTAGTGACAATAGACTTTGATACATTGTGGATGTATAATATTATTATGCTAAAGGTGAAGATGAATTTCATTACATACTAATATCAAACAACAAGAAATAAAATAAAAACAGAAATAGGAGAAACATAATGACAAAACTATAAGATAATAAAATGGATGTGATTTGAATAGGAATACACCATAAAAACAAAATGGCCACAAGCATTTTTAAAAAATGTGAATAAAATGAATGCTAATAGAATGAAAATATATTTTTAGAAGTAAGTATTTGAGGAAGGTTTGCATTTCAAGGGATTTGATCTCTCTCAACGCATTTGACATATGAATTTTAATATGGATTTTCAATGGTATTAAGACTATGTGACATATGAATTTTAATACGTATCTTGATTGGTATTAAGACTACGTTTGACCAAAAATTTATGGGAAGATAGAAGAAAAAATTATACTCAATAAAGAATAACAATTTGTAGGCAAGTTTTGATGTTGAATTTAGGAAGATGGAGTTTTATATTTGTTATACCCGGTGATATTTTTTGACACTATGGTATCCTTCTAAGCCATGTAATTTTCTTATCGTGCCATGAGCACATGAAGAAAGGGTTTTTCATTTTGAATTAGAATATAACACATGGTTTTCCTCTTTGGAAAAAATATGATTTCAATGGGCAGAAATGATTTCTAAAGGTATAAATGTTTTAGTTCACCCATTTTTTTCTTCTTAAGTTGTGACCTCATTTACAATTGTTGATGTTCTTATCCAAAAATGCACGCTCAATACAAATGTAGTAACCGCATTTAAAACATCCACTTTAGGAGAAACACACTCAAAGCCTTTGGGTTCTTAGACTTTTATGTTAGTACATTTATTGGATATTTTGCGACATATTTGGTAATATTGGTGGCATCATTGCAGCTTCTTCTTCTTTTTCCCATAGAAAAAAATCAAGCAATTATATATATATATATATATATATATATATATATATATATATATATAGATAAAACAAGGAGCATTTGAGTCCACCTTTACAAGCCCATAGCTTTATTCAAAAGGATATCACCTATAGTTCCAATGTTTTGTTTAAAAAATAATCCATGATGAGAAACTATACTAATGAAACATTATATACAATTCTCACAAAATATTTTTAAAAATTATACTCTTTTTACACATTGAAAAATATTAACCAACCTTCTTTTAGGAACTTAGCTTACTAATCGATGGAGAGACGTTGATTATAGAGCTCTAAAAGAAACATAAGAAACTTAAAACTAGGTAGCATGACAATATTCAAAGGTGTTTGTAGGAATGTTGTTGATGATTTTCTATATCCCATTTTTCAGCACCACTTAGTCCTTGATAACCTATTTGCTTCAAAGTTTTTATCTGTATAAAAATGAATTAAAAAGCTAAGATAAGCTTAATTTAGTAGATAAATTTCATAAAAATGAGGTTGTGGGCTGAATTTTCACAAATTGAATTGTAATTTCATCTATTAAATCACAAGCAGGGAGTCTCCATAATTCTGGATTTGAGAAATTCCATTTTCCTTAGTTAACATTAAGACAAATTTTAGAGCCATAAGTTCAGAAAAATTGTTTGTGTCTAGCCTTAAAAGAGATGTTATGGGGGATATATGTAAAATTCCCCCAACCATTCCTTTAGGGGGGATCCTTGGCAGGAATCGTAAAAAAGCCACAAAAAATCATTATTTATTTCTACACTTGGGGGGGCTTCCCTTGAGATTCATCCCTCATTATACTAAAGAAATTAAAAGAAGATGTTTAGAATTTCGATGGATCATTTCAGTGGCATGCTATCCTAATCTTCAAATAGATCAGAATTTAAAGCTAACCATATTCCCCAGGTTATATCTAGAGGGATATATTTATAGTCTTTGTGTGCTTTTTCATAAATCAATTCCTAAGATCTTATTCAATGGAGTTCTCCTTCCAAGCATGTTAAAACTAGTCCTATGTTTTGATTAATACTAAAATCTTAGGGTATAACCACAAGTCATAATAAGGCGAGAGTTGTTCTTAGAGTCATATTTGTAGAGACAACATCGACATAGTCCATGATGGATTCTCTTTTGAAATATATCCCATGTTATGGATTTATTGTTTAGCAGTAACCACATGAATATTTTTATTGGAATAAGACTTTAAACCTCTATAAAAGCCTTGACCACTTAGGTTGTGGATTTTTGTTACCCTCAATAATAGGGACATTGTATTCTAGTATAGGCTTGTCAAAGGTAGTTCCTCACTTCATTTATTTTCAATTAATAAAGCATGTTCATATATACTATGATGTCATGAATTTTGGCTTTGTAACACCCCCTCCTCAATTTACCCAATTTCACAAGCCTTCTAGGTTAAACATGAGAAGAGTGTCACTTTGCCATGATTCGACCTCCAAATTCTAGTTATGGAAGTTGGGTTGACATACCGACAACATACAAACATCCCTCCTGAGTTAGAGACTATTTAGGGGAATGAAAACCAACACAGTGCTCAATCCTTGAGCTGGGGATATTCTCACCATAGAAACTCCCCAATCACATGCACAATACAACATGAGTGTAGTTATGATGCCCCAAATGCATGAATAGGCTTGCCTCCATGTGGTTATGGCTCAAAAGCTCCAGTTTTATGCCTACGGTTATGGGATTTCAGCCACATTTTTAGGTTGGTCTCCAGAACAGTGCCCATAATTTCTTGTAACTTTCCATAAGCATAAAAAAATATGCTAACAATACCAATAATCTAGAACGTGAAAAAAAAATGACCTAACCATGCCTAACCATGGAAGGAATTTTTTCAAACATATGAAAAACATAGAAGCTACATGTCATGAATGTATATATGATCATAAGGCTCTAGAATTCATATGATAATCATCAAGAAGGCTTTATGCCCTCTCCACATTGCTCAAATAAAACTTATTAATCCATGCATTAATTAACCATTCATGAGTTTATCAAACATGTAAGGATTCATAGTTATAATACATCATATAACCACCTTATAACCATAATAGAATCCATGTAAAAACAACCATAAGATGACCATAATAATCAACACATATGCTCATAGATCACAATAGGGAAATATCTCATATTCATGTGAAAATTCCAACCAAATCAAGGACTTTCATGTACCACCCGACCATAGATTGGGCTAAACCAAATATCTCTTTCATCCAATCACCCTTGCACCATATTCCAAGCATGAATGTGAAAGATCATGGAACAAACCAAGACAAACCAACCAGGGCTTCTAGAGGCCAAACCTCCTCAACCCTCAACCATAGTGATTCCACCTCTATGGTTTGAAATTAACTAAAAACAACTAGACTTGTCTCTACCTAATTTGTCTTGGGTTTTAGGAACTAGTAACTCAACCCAGAACCTTCCAGGGCTCCATAGTTTTTGTTCCAACCACGTCTCCAGGAATTAGTAACTCAACCCTGTTGTGAAGATAAATCCCCTCTGTGGGCAAAGGTGATCTCTCTAGCCCTAGAGTGGGTCTAGAAACTTGAGATACTTTCTAATGCAAAGATTTCTTAGCTAATATTAAAAAAGAGACAAGAAAGGAGATAAAGGTACCTTTTCTTGATGCTATGCTCTAACTTGTTGATGGTGGCCATGATCCACGATCCCTTTAGGATCGCTCCTTGCTACTAGTGGCACACGAATACCCACGGATTATTAAGAGGCACCATAAAACGTAATCCAATACATAATAATAATTAAAAATTAGCTATCTAGTAGATCGAGGAGTCATTTTCACAAATGATTAGACAAATAAATATAGAAAGAAAACATCAAATGTTTTATTAAGGAATATAAAAGAGAGAGCTTACAACCAAGGCCTTGAAGTTGGAGGCCTCCCTTTGGTGAAAATATGAGTCCTTCACCTAAGACCTAAAACATTCCTTCTCCCAAACATCTTAGGCGTTATCACAATGTAGGAATGCAAAGGGAATGATATTTTAGACTAGCCCAACAATGACCAACCAATAGTGGAAGGATGGGAACCAATTTATAGGAAGGAAGAAGAGGTTGGGAGCCCATGAAAGGAGGAGGAAGGTCCACTTTCTAAGGGATAAAACTCCATGGATGAGATCAAATATCTAAAATAAGAGAGCTTGACCCTATCATCATCGTTTAACAACCAACTCGCCGCCTTGGAACTTCTAGAGGTCGAACCTTTTCCTCCATTTGAGGAAACATTGCCAGAAAGGGATCAACACAATTTTCCAAGAAATAAGGGTGCTAACAGTGCTAAGCCATAACTGTCAACCCACCATCAGCGTGGGCAAGCCATTAGAAAATGCGTTGACCTAGAAAACTAGGGTTTTGACCAAGTTTCTTCAGTAATATTCGAAGGTAGTTTTCTTTGAGTCTTCAAGGGATGTCTTTACATATTTTTCAATGGTGGAAACATTGCATAGGGTATGTCACAGGGCACTTTAGGATAAGGGATGAGAAGTGAGCATGGTGACAAATTGCTGTGTAACAGATGCCCTCTAAAGCATGAAGGCATAACGAGGAGTGATGGTTGAAATGTTTTATGAACCAAGGAAAATAACTTAGATCACCATCAGGAAACCTGACAAATCAAACATAATAGCATATATGACATCTCTGGTATGAATATGCCTAACCACATAAATTTTCACTAGGCATAAAATAATACATGAACCCATGGCATGGTTGTAGCCATCCATCTAAAGAGATCATAGAAATGGATCTACGGCATGGATGCATCCATCCATATAGATAGGATCATGTATACAATAATGAATACTCAATAACTCCCCAGAGCCCAGATCAGAATAAGATGTGATCCAGGGTCTTCACCGTGATCTCAATCAGCCCAATGTATCAATCTAGGCATGTGAATAGATGTGTTGATGTCTAACATGGTAGAAACCACCTGATTACCGACCAATAATGAAAATCGTTAACAGGCACGAGATAAACCACCAATAATGACGATGACCCTCAAGGTACAACAACACAATATAAAAGTATGAATAAATGTGTTGAAGTCAAACACTTACAGAATCATTCGATCAAAGGTCAATGATGCGAAATTGTCATTGAACATGAAGAAATTTCCATTGATGCATGCAATCTCCAAGGTACTGAACAAAAAATTTCTAAACCACCTTCCCAGATAATGAGCTTAAGTCGACAGGAAAGGATTCATCGAAGGAGGGCCATAATGATTCCCACATCATCGACATGAAACAACAAATATCTCAAGATGATAGGAGTGGTTCGAGATTGTAACAGAGGAGGTCATAAAGGCAAAGGATCTTTGGCTATAACAAAAAAAGGACTTCTCTTGAACATATTGGTGACACGATGCCATAGTGTGGTAGCATTTGAATCAAATGGTATTAGAGGTCATGATGACAAAAATGATGATCGAATAGGAGGCAAATGGATTTCCCAAACCTGCGAAGGAAAAATGATGAATGAAGGGTATCCCCAACTCGACACGAACTGCAGACAAGTGTCATGTTCAAGAGCGACAAGATTCCCAAAATACACATAGGATGTTCATTTTCAATTTTTCCCCCGTTATTTATAACGAGTACCTCTTTATTTTTAATAGCCAACGTGAAGAGGATAACATATGCTAAGCATGTAATTTCATTCTTTGAGAGTAAAAAAAGTGTTGAAAGTTGACTCCATATGGGTTCCTTTTTCATTTATTTTTACCAAGTCTGAAAAAGAGATAAAATAAAACTTGTTTGCATCAGAAACAATCACCAACTATGTAAAGGTATTGTTACTGTAAAAAAATGACAAACATCACTGATATCGCGGAAAAATAATAAAATAATGGAGAAAATATCTTCAAAAACTATAAATAGACAAAAAGTAAATTCATTTTCACCTTTGTATTTTGAGTAAATTGTAAAAGTGCATTTTACCCATTTTTCCTTTGAACTTCAGATCAATGGTGCAGTCGATCCAGGATACCATTTAGCGATCCATCAGCTACAGGTAAGAAAAATACCTCTCCTTTTCATTTTAATTCCATTCTTTAGTTATTTAGCTTAGAAATTTAGAGATGGGGGAAGGATTTCAAATTTAAAAATCGCTCATGGTCAATGCGGGTTCAAGCTATCAGACCCACGATGGTCGCGCTTAGCCTGTTAGGCCAGCGCGCTGTCAGTGTCGAATTAATTTGAACAAACGCGCTGACCGTAGGGAATAATTTAGAATGAGAAATCCACCCATTTCCAATGAATTATTTCAAAAAACTACTTCGATTAAAGCTCCTAAAATTTCAATTAAACATGTTTTGCAAGGGATTTCAATGGAAATGGTCATCGAAATCAAAGAAATAGGCCATCAGGTGGAAGACTGCCAAGCACTCCGAGACCTAAATTGCGTAAATGCATTGTATAATTGGAGACTGGTGAAATTATTCAAACATTAGGGCTGAGAGATCAGCTTGAGCTACTTCAGTATTTTATTGGACTGTGGGACGTATATCACCAAATATTTATAACTGGAGACCAGGAATTGGAATTATATTTTATGGATAGCTACTTGATTATAGGCTTATCCAGGATAGGGGGGAGAATCCAACTCTCCAGAGCTCACGCCGAAGGTGAGAGTACCAGTATGCTCATTCAGAGACATTGTCCCGGGGCTCAGAAGACTGAGAGTGGAAAGATATAGATATACTCTATCAGGGTTCTTCCCTTGTGCATGATATTAAAATGCATGACTCGAGTGCTTGGAGCCCAAGCATTGCATGAGGCAAAAAAATCCCAATTCCAGTACATGGTGGACGGCCTAGCTCCTACTATGTTCAATTGGTGTGAGGGGTTATTGGCTAACATGAAGAGCCAATTGAGCAAGTGCAAAACAGGTCAGCTGAAACAGTTTGGGTACGGGTCCATCTTGGTTACCTTGTTTTTAGAGAGGGTACCTTTGTTTCAGTATCAACGCTTGGAGATTCATGACCCAGACCTGAGGGACTCGAGGCTGATGAGGTGGTGTGAAATCATGCCCCGTTAGGGCGAGGGTCGACAGATGAATTTTCCAACATCGTTTTTCAGCTGGTTGCGCTGTTAACTCATTGTGGTTGAGGACTATACGTATGCAGGAGTTGAATTCAGGGGAGACCTATATTTGTCCATTCCGCCAGGCACACAGTGCACTGATGCAGGCAAAAATTATTTTTAACTTTTTAAACTTTTCGAATGTTTTTTTCATGTATTCTAAGATCTAAAATTATGATGTTTTTACAGATGTGGGCCCTCAGAGACCACCAAGAATGTCACCAATCGCAAGGATGGTAGCTCGCCCATTGGAAAACATTCCCTATAAGGAGGGAGCAGACCCATCAGCTGAGAGAGGCATCCCAAAGTATGCTACATTTTATGATATTCCTCTTCGCTTTCAGAGGCATACGATCGAGGTTCCAAGAAGAATGCGTCGCTTGCTCTGACGAGTGATCCGAGCGGTCACCTGCTATCATGAGAACCATGTGGGCAGATAACAGCCCTCTGTTTACTTTTTTGTACTGATGTAGGCTCAGAGAGGCATTTTTGTCACATAACACATATTTATGTAACACACTTGACATACATGATTTGCTAATGTATTTGTTAATGTGTTTAAACGTTTTGGAATATGTTGATATTTAATAAGATCAAAATGCCTTTCCAATCATCAAACACGCAAATGCATATGCAAAATTTGAAGATTTTTCACAGAATAATGGCTATTTAATTGTAACACAACGAGTTTTGAGTCTAATTTAACAACCAAATCTCTAATCCTGAGATCAATTGTATCCAATAATAACTCGATAACCGCACTATATTTGGAAATATTGTTAGTTGTTCGACCCAAACAAATACCTTGCAAATTAATCAACTTGCCATCATAAGAAAAGAGTGCCCATTATGTGGAAGATAAGTTTCGTGTGCTATGACAAGCACCACATGCAAAACCAACATAATGATTCGACGACATATGCAAACAAAGTGAAACACAAGGTGAGCAGAGGAAACATGTCTGAAAAGCAAACAATCACACCAAAAATCCAAACAAAGCACACTAATGAATAAAAAACTAATGTACAAAGCATCACACTTATAATCAAGCATAATACTTCTTCAGATAGAACTCATTTCAGAGCTCTGCCAATTGCTTGCCTTCATAATCTGCCAGCTCATAGGCAATTCTTTCTAAAACACGTTGAATTATATAGGGCTCATGCCACATTGGCTCGAGCTTCCTGACTCCCAATTTATCTTGGGCTTAGTCGTAAAATAGTACCAAGTCACCTTCAGATAAAACACGAGGATTGAAATATTTGTCATATTGAGCTTTAAATAGTCTTTTTTGTTGTTCAATGACTAAAACATCAAGTCTTCGTGTCTCATCGAGATGCTCGAGGTAAAGAAAATGTTCCTCTTCTAGTGAAGTACCAGGAAATAGTTCAATGGCTAGCTTCAGAGAAGGAATTTCACACTCGATCGGGAGTGTGGCCTCTAGACCATACACCAATTGGAATGGTGTAAATCCAGTGGTAGTCTTAGCAGAAGTTCGGTAAGCCCATAGAGCTGAGAAGAGCATGAGATGCCAATATCGTTTGTGTTTCCCAATGGTTCATTGAAGCATGGTTACTGAGACTTTGTTAACAGCTCCAACCTGGCCTTTGGCCTATGGATAATAATGAGTGAAGCTATCATGATGTAACCCCAACTAAGCAATGAGCTCTATCATCATATGATTTCAAAAATGAGATCTATGATCAGTGACAATCGCTTTCAGGACACCAAATGAGCTATGAAATGATTAAAAAAGAGGTTATCATCAGTAACAATAGGTTGGTCATAGGGGTCAATTTGAGTTAGGTCAAGTAGGTTGATCAAATAAATTCATGAAAGTCTTAAAATTTCAGGATTATCCTATAGTTTTAAAGGGTCTAAGTTGTTTATGTGTTGTGTAAAGAGGGTCTTGTCATAAGAAAAATTAAAAAAAATCACATACATCAGCTAAAATAATTGATTTTTGACATGTGTCACTTTTTACTTGAATCCGCAGCGATTACTGTGCAAATCTAGTGATTTTCACTACGGACTCACATGACCAGCCTGTAGCGAATATTCCAAATTTATAACATAATTTGGTACGAATTCCAGTATTTCTACAACGGTTCAGAGATTGATGAGTTGTCACCTTATGAGAGGGTATAGGTCAATTTTCCATCACATGCTTACCTGTTTTAAATCATAATTAAATCTGTGTCACACATGGTTATCATCACCACCTCATCATTTCGTTTTACCTCCAATTTTTCATTTTGTTAATTTAAACCTTATGCATTCGAGCCTAAACACTCACCTTTGTCATCCCTATAAGCTGCTTCTGCCACCAATTCCTTGTTGTGTCTCCGATCTAGTTGTTGTCAAGGGTGATTTCTAAATTTTGTCCACAACACAGCTTGTTGTCAAGGTGTTATCTTCTATAGGTGTCAATTGTGAAAGGAAGCATCGTTGTTTTGGAGGAGATGGACATGCATAAGAATACCAAAAAAGGAGGCTCATTGGTCAGGTATGAATCTATGGACCTAAAATTGGTCATGGAAGATCCTCGTTTTGTAGAGGCCTTCACCAAAGCTGGTTGCATGAGATTTTGTCAGAAGTTGCAGGGATATCGTGCCCGAGTTTCCAAATATTTTGCTATGAACTTTGTGGGTAATGCTTCAAAGGTGGGCATATTGAATTTTATGGTCTCCCTTGAAACCATTATTGAAGAAAAATAGATTCCTAGCTCAGGTGAAGAATGGTTCAAGGCAACTAAGCTTAAGTTGGATAATTGTGATGAGTTCTTGAAGCAAGAACACATAGGGTTGGACATGACATCCGATATACCTAGGAGATGTCTAAAGGAGAATTATTCAAAGATTGTGCTGGTAATTCAGAAGTATTTTACATGTGAGGGAAGGTTCCACATGATATATTAGTACCATTTCAAACTTCTACTTCATTTTACAACTAAACAACTCTTAGACCTCCTATTCATCCTTTTTGTAAGTCTAGGTAAAATGTCTGATAAGGTACAAGAAAAACCTAAAGGTAGTGAGACATCAGTTTTTCATCACGGATTGATTAAGTTCTTGGTTTTGGAGGAATTTCAAATATTGAACAAAGATTGGGCTACATTTTTATTTATGAGTGATTATGATGTGGATGTGATTACTCCCAATAAGACTCCCAAGTCCAGAAAAAATACTCCCAAAAAGGATAAAGGCCCTATATTTGAAGTTGAAGCTAAACTTGAAAAAGACATGCAGCCTGTAGAAGAACCTACAGAGATGGAGGTTGAACATTTGGAGGAAACAAAAGTGGCACCTCAACCACCATCCACCAGCAACAAGAAAAATTATGACACAAGAACTTCAAGGAGGATTACTACGATTCAGATAGAAGGTAAGGGGAAGCTTGAAGATATTTTGAAAGATATTGACATAGAAGAAACCCCTGTAGTCAAACCAATGGAAATAAAGGGAACAAAGATGAAGAAAAAGGGCCTAACTGCAAAAAGACTCGATTTCTGTATTGAAGATTCTGGTTATTTTTTTAAGCCTTGAAAGCCTTTTACTAGGTCACAGTTGTTTAAAGGGGATAAATTCGATAAAGAGAAGAAAGAAGCAGAAATAAACAAGAACCATATGGTATAGGAGATCATTGAATTATCTCTCATATAAACATAAAACACTAAAGTACAGAAAGGAAATGAGAAAGTGGTATGAAATTCTGAAATGGACATCTCGAAAGAGAAACTTAAAGAAGAAAGAAATTAGCTCATAGAGACCAAATTGGAGCTGGAAGATTTTAAGCAATAAAGGAAGGAGTTGGAAAATTTTAAGAAGGAGGTTAGTAAACAAATTAACTTTTATGATGAAGTGGCTAAGAGATCTAAGAGAATGATAAAAATAAATTTATGTTTGCATAAGATGATGAACAATACCATGAGAAGGAATATATGGCTGCAGGAAGAGAGGAGAAGGCTTCTAAGTCAGGTGAAAGAAATGGAAATTCAAATTGGAATGGCACAAACAGAATTAAAAATTAAAGGTTTGAAAATGATATTAGTAGATGAGACTGCTGAAGGTGAAGCTACTACTTCTTGAGGAGGGTAAGATATCTTTTCAATCAATTTTTCCTTGTTATTAGAATTTGACCCAGTTTTGGTCAATTTTTGGGAGGTGAAAGGAATTTTTTTTAAAATCTGTAGCTATCAGGCAAGTTCGTAGCATACTTTAGGCTTCAAGCCAAGTTTTTGCTACGAATTCGTTGAAGATGATTTTTTGCTATAAAATTGAAATTTTGTCTCAAAAGGAGTGGGTGAAGGAATCTATTTAAGTTTTTTATCTTATTGGACACCTTCAAATCAACAAAGAAGTCAATTAGGTTGTAGAAAAGGCCAAAACAAGACTACTACAAACTTCTCACTACGAGCTTGCCTAGAATCCTCTGTTTTTGCAGCAAAAAGGAATTCCTAATTTTTTCAAGCATTTATTGAAGTTTTGAAGCATAACAAACATCTGGAGTAGTCAAAGATCATCATTTAAGATTTTGATGGGTAAAATACTCAACAAAGAGGGTGATTAGGCTGCCAGCTCATCAACCCTGGACACATCATCAACTATGCCAGTACATTTTCAAAATCTGAGGAGTAGACCCTTAATGTCAGTTTGGTTGTTATATGGTTTGGCTATGGATAGTGCCACCTCACTCAAATTGGTTATGTTTTATAATGTCTTCATGAACACATTATGTAAAGGCTATTAGTGTAATAAATAAAGTTCGAGTCCTAATAGGTTTTGGACTCCTAGAAATAGAAATATCACTAGATTCCCTCCTTGTAATTTGTTTCCTGTTTAGATAAGGTGTCTTTGAGAGTATTCGAAGGTCTAGCTAGTTGGTAGACCTCATGTAAATATATCTAGTTCTATAAATAGGCAGCTAGAAGGTTGAAAGAGGGTTGACTGATGTCATGTTACCAGCTACTATTGTAAAATTTTCAAGACAGTAATATAAGGTTGTAGAAGACTTCTATCAGACCTGAGATTCATTATGTGTTCTCATATGTGTTTGAGTTACCTATCTATTTGATTTTTATGTATTTGGATTTATGTACAATCACTTGGAATTCATGTTTTAATCATGCTTTAATTTCCTGTATGCATATGGTTTACTGTTCTAATTGTGTTTTGGTGAGCATAAATGCATGCCTCAGCTTCCATGGTAGATGTTTTCATGTGATTTTGTTTCTTCTAACTTCATGCCCAATGGTAGCTACTTATTAACATCCTTCACCTGCATAAAAACATTCAAAATACATTAAGAGTTAGCCATCTTTGTCTCCAAATATTGGCTATTGAATATCATCATATATCACCTTTAGAGAGCCCTCTCAAGTTGGAAAGGCTAAGTTCCAACTATAATTGCTTTGAAATAGTTACTCTAGGTTGACTGTTCAAGCAGCCCATTGGCTTCAGTTTAGTGATAAAATTTTGGTGCGTCTTTTGGGAGCTCAAAGTTGCATTTCCCCGGAAAATTGTGTTAAATCAAAGTGGCTAAATGTTGGACCTTGAAATTGTCATTTACTTCCATTACATTTTCACTTACATTTCCATATTATCAATTTCACTCCACCTCCATTTCATTACATTTACCTTACCATTACCACTATTGGGTTACATTTATGTTTTTCCAAACTTTATTAATTCCTAGTATTTTTAAGTGAATTTGTGGTTAAAAATTAGAAAATAATATGCACATACTTATACCTAAAAAGTGGAATGAGTTTTTTGCCATGTGTATGTCAAAAAGAAGCTTCCAAAAGGCTCTTATGTGGCCTACTAAGGCCAAAGTCGAATTTGGATGGACAAGATCATGGGATCACAAGGATATGTGTCTCATTTCCTATTTCTATTGTAACTCTAAGAAGACATGTGCCTTATCACTTCATATTTGGATTGTAACTCAAGAGATATAGGGAGAGATTCATGGACTCTTATTAATGAGATAGCTTCTCATCTTTTTGTATAAATAGGGGAAGCTTTCTCCTATCAAATCATGTGTAAAATTAGAGTTATGCTCAAGTTTTGAATATAGAATTAGATTGTGGCATCTTATTCATGAATGTTCCTTCATTTTGACTTGGTTTTACTTACATATGGAGCATCTCGATTTACCATCTCTCATACTTTTAGATCAACGACCTAAAATGTGTGAGATTTACTTGTTTTTCTAGATTAAAGTTTATTTGCATTCTTAGTATTAGTTTTAGAATAATTGTGTAATCTTATGTTTCCTAATAGCATCTCAAGAAAGTTGTGTCTTATCTATTTTCCAAAATTGGATTTATTTGAAGCAATAATAATTCATAGTTATCTAGCTTTCTTCACTGCTCTGTCATTTACTTTCTTAGATTAGAGCTATCAATTCATTGTATAACTGAATGTTCCTAAAATATCAGGCCAAGAAGGTGACTTGTCATACTTCCAAATTAGGTGATTGAATGTTCAACCTATGTAATCATTGAGATTTTATTTTACATGCTTTTACATTGTTTTCTAGATTTAGATCCTCATTCAATTGTATAATTGGGTGTTCTTAAAGATCAGGCCAGGAAGGTGACTTGTCATACTTCCAAATTGGGTGATTGAATGTTCAAACTATGCAATCATTGAGCTTTTCTTTTACATGATTTTAAATTGTTTTCTAGATTTAGATCCTCATTCAATTGTATAATTGGGTGTTCTTAAAGATTAGGTCAAGAAGGTGACTTATCATACTTCCAAATTGGGTGATTGAATGTTCAACCTATGCAACTATTGAGTTTTTCCCTTTGCATGCTTTAATTGTTTTCCTAGATTTAAATACTAAAGTATAATCGGTTGCTTATACATCATCTAAAGAGGGTGATTCTATCATACCTCCATATTGGATGTTGGAGTGATTGAACGTACCTTAGTTGTTTTTCTTTACATGCTTTAAAATTTTTTCTTAGATTAAAATTTCAATTCCTGCAAGTGTGATTGTGCGCACTATATTTTCTTTGAATTTTCTTTTTTTCTTTTCGTTACTTGATTTCATAGGTTAGTTGAATTTCATTTTCATTATTTGATTTCATAGATTATATGAATTGGCTTTCGTTATTTTGAAGTTAGATTGATCTAAACTGAAAGATAATTTCTAGCACATATAGTGCACACATGCTTCACAAGCTTATGAAACCCCCAGGTTGAAAAATTAAATGACATGCAATTATTTTGCCCCAACACTAAAATCTTGAAGGTAGTATGAGATCAGAAATATTCAAGGCTGTACTTCTACCTTGGCGACTCCATTATTAAAGAATTCAAAAATTCAAAGATTCATGGTGACTCCACTGCTTGAATATCAGTAGCTTGATAAAGTTCCAAGATGAGTTCTACTGCAAGAATAAATCCTAGGTATGCTCCTATGTATCGGTCTGAAATCTACAGTTTTCCAAATCATATGCCTCATGTTGATTGGTCAACTCATCTTCCCATTTTCAAAGATGAAAAGAAAGATGATGTTGTTCTGCATTTGGTTAAATTCCACATACATGTATGTAGATTGACAAATCTCGAGTATGGTATGAAGGTGTGAAATCAAGAAGATTGTGTTCTCTTAAATTTTTCCATAGAATATTTTTTGAACATTGTGGGAAGTCTCATCCTTTATCATCACTTTTTCAAGACTATTGCAATCTTTGGAAAGGTTTCATTCAATATATTAAAATCATTCATAATTATGTAGAATGGATGGATGATGAGGAGATATTAGAGGCACTTTATGAATTTTCTTCACAAGCTAGATGTTATGGTGATCAATAAATTTTCCAACAAGTAGATGTCTCTTCTTCGCTTGAAGATAAAATAGATCAGCAACTTGACAACCAAGTTATATCCCATGAAAATTGTGAAAATTTGCAGCAACTTTCCCAATCTTTAGATGATAAAGAGGAACATAAAGATGGTCATTTACAAGGCTCTTCACTTTGTTCATTTTCTAAACCTTTGAATTCTTAGGAACATGAAAATGTGCAGGAGCAAGGAAAAGCTTATGTGAAACATGTTTCTTTTCATCATGAGGAGGAAGTTGATTCCTTGAGTATGCTTGAAGGTTGTCATGAAGAAGCACTAATAGACAATAATTATCAACTTTTTGATCTCCAAGCTGTTGTCCTAGAATTTCTTGTTGCAAATTTAAATGATCAAAAATATATGTTTATGCATAATGCTATGATTTCTCCTATTGAATATTTTCAGGAACATTCAAAGTCTTGTCCTGGAAATGATGTTACAAATCAAGGTATGAAACAAGTACAAATTGCAATTGTAAATGAAGAAGATGTTTTTTTTTTTTTTGGTCTTCAAAATGAGCTTATATTTCATGATTTTGAATATCCTTTGGCCAGTCATTTACAACCATCAAGAAAATTTCATTTCACACTATTTTTGGATCATGGGTGTTTTTTAAAATGGAAGTTTGAGTTGCCATATTTCAGGTTTATATTTATTTTGGAAGAAAGTATGAGAAAATTTTTGTTGAATTGCCATCTAATTGATTGGTTATATTGGAATTTTCATGTCGTTTGAATCCAACATTTTATTTACAACTGTTAGAGTAGGTTTCCATGTACAAAATAATGTCATAGGAATGAGCAAGTTTGCTTTTCAATTCTCATTTTCATTATTAGTTTGTACATATTTAGTTTTCAACATGGATTCCAGTTTGGTTTGGTTGTGAAAAATTCAAAGTTGCAGATGGTCTCTTCAACAATTTTGAGCCCGAGGAGAAGGCCATAAGAGGTTGGCGAATATTTCATCAATTTCAAAAAATTTTAGTTTTTACAAAAAGGGCATTGGAGCTGGAGGTTATTTGATGCACCTCAAGGGAAAATTATCTCCAGTGGAGCCACTGTTATCATCAATAACAATAGGTTGGTCATAGAGGTCAGTTTGAGTTAGGTCAAGTAGGTTGATCAAATAAATTCATGCAAATCTTAAAATTTCATGATTATCCTATAGTTTTAAAGGGTCCAAGATGTTTATGCGTTGTGTAAATAGGGTCTTGTAATAAGACAAATTCAAAAAAATCATATACATCAGTTCAAATAATTTGTTTTTGACATGTGTCACCTTTTTCCGAAATCTGCAACGATTACTATGCAAATACGGTGATTTTCGCTACGGACTCACCTGACCAGTCCGTAGTGAATCTTCCAACTTTATAATAGAATTCACTACGAACTCTGGTATTTCTTCAGCGGTTCAGAGATTGATGAGTTGTCACCTTATGAGAGGGTAGAGGTCAAGTTTCCCTCACATGATTACCTATTTTAAATCATAATTAAATGTGTTTCACACATGGTTATCATCACCACCTAATCATTTCGTTGTACCTCCACTTTTTCATTTTATTAATTTGAAGCTTATGCATTTGAGCCTAAAAACTCACCTTTGTCATCCCTGTAAGCTTCTTCTACCACCAATTCCCTATTGTGTCTCCGATCTAGTTGCAATCAAGGGTGATTGCTAAATTCTTTCCATAAAACAACTTGCTGTCAAGGTGTTAACTTCTGCAGGTGTTAATTGTGAAAGGAAGCAGAATTGTTTTGGAGGCTCAGTGGTTATGTATGAACCTATGGACCTAAAATTGGTTATGGAAGATCCCAGATTTGTAGAGGCCTTCACCAAAGCTGGTTGCATGAGATTTTTTCAGAAGTTGTAGGGGTGTCTGCCCAAGTTTCCAAAGATTTTTTTTGTGAATTTTATGGATAATGCTTCAAAGGTGGGCATATTGAATTTTACAGTCTCCCTTGAAACCATTTCTCAAGAGAAAAATATTCCTAGATCAGGGGAAGAATGGTTCAAGGCCACTAAGTATAAGTTGCATAATTGTGATGAGTTATTGAAGCAAGAACACATATGGCTGGACATGATATCCGGTATACCTAGGAGTTGTATAAAGGAGAATTATTCAAAGCTTTTGCTAGTAATTCAGGAGTATTTTACATGTGAGGGAAGCTTCCACATGATATATCTATACCATTTTAGACTTCTACTTAATTTTATAGGTAAACTGCTCTTAAACCTCCCATTCTTCCTTTTCAGAAGTATAGGTAAAATGTCCGATAAAGTCCAAGAAAAACCTGAAGGTAGTGAGACATCAATTTTTTATCATGGATTGATTAAGTTGATGGTTTTGGAGGAATTGCAAAGATTGAACAGAGACTGGTCTACATTTTTATTTCTGAGTGATTATGATGTGGATGTGATTACTCCCAAGAAGACTCCTAAGTCCAAAAAAAATACTCCCAAAAAGGATTAACACCCTATAGTTGAAGTTGAAGCTGAAATTGAAAAGTCTATGCAGCCTGCAGAAGAATCTATGGAGATGGAGGTTTAACATTTGGAGGAAACAATAGTGGCACCTCAACCACCATCCACCAACAACAAGAAAAATTATGACACAAGAGCTTCAAGGATGATCACTAGGAGTGAGACACAAGGTAAGGTCAAGCTTCAAGATATTTTTCAAGCTATTGACATAGTAGAAACCCCTATAGTCAAACCAGTGGAAATAAAGGGAACAAAGATGAAGAAAAATGGCCTAACTGCAAAAAGACTAGATTTATCCATTGAAGATTCTGGTTATGTTTTTAATCCTCGAAAGCATTTTACTAGGTCATAGTTGTCTAAAGGGGACAAATATGATAAAGAGCAGAAATTAGCAGAAAAAAACAAGTAGCCTGTGGTAGAGGAGGAAATTGAATTATCTCCCACTTAAACATAAAACCCTAAAATATAGAAAGGAAAAGAGAAAGTGGTAGAAAAGTTTGAAATGGAAATCCTGAAAGAGAAACTTAAAGAAGCAAGAAATGAGCTCATAGAGACCAAATTGGAGTTGGAATATTTTAAGCAAGAGAGGAAGGAGTTGGTAGATTTTAAGAAGGAGGTCAGTAAACAATTTATCATGAAGCGGCTGAGAGATGCAAGAAAATACTAAAAGTAACTTTACCTCTGCATAAGATGACAAATAATACCATGAGAAGGAATAGATGGCTGCAAGAAGAGAGGAGAAGGCTTCTAAGTCAGGTGAAAGAAATGGAAATTCAGATGGGAATGGTAGAAACAAAATTAAAAAATAAAGGTTTGAAAATGATATTAGTAGATGAGCCTGCTAAAGGTGAAGCTACTACTTCTTGAGGAGGGTAAGATATCTTTTCAATCAATTTTGCCTTGTTACTAGAATTTCACATAGTTTTAGTCAAGTTTTGGGAGGTGAAAAGTAAAATTTTCAAAATCGGTAGCTATCAGGAAAGTTCATAGCGCACTCTAGGCTTAAAGACGAGTTTTCGCTATGAACTTGCTGAAGATGATTTTTTTCTATAAAATTCAAATTTTGTCTCAAAAGGAGTGGGTAAAGGCATATATTTAAGTGTTTGATCTTATTGGACACCTTAAAATAAACAAAGAAGCCAATCATGTTGCAAAAAATGTCAAAAAAATACTGCTACAAACTTCTTGCTATGAACTTTCCTAGAATCCTCTATTTTTGCAGCGAAAAGGAATTCCTAAGTTTTTCAAGCATTTATTGAAGTTTTGAAGCACAATAAACACCTGGAGTAGTCAAAGAGTATCAGTGAAGATTTTGATGGGTAGAATGCTCAGCACAGAGGGTGATTAGGTTGCCACCTCATCAACCCTGGACACGTCATGAACTATGCAAACACATTTCCAAAATCCGAGGAGCAGACCCTTAATGTCAGTTTGGTTGTTATATGGTTTGGTTATGGAAAGTGCTACCTCACTCAAAGTGGTTATGTTCGATAATGTCATCATGAACACATTATGTAAAGGTTGTTAGTGTAATAAATAGATTTTGAGTCCTAATAGGTTTTGGACTCCTAGAAATAGAAATATCACTAGATTCCTTCCTTGTAATATTTTTCATGTTTAGATAATGTGTCTTTAAGAGTATTCGAAGGTCTAGCCAGTTGGCAGACCTCATGTAAAGATATCTAGTTCTATAAATAGGCAGCTAGAAGGTTGAAAGAGGGATGATTAATGTTATCTTACCAGCTACTATTGTAATATTTTCAAGATAGTAATATACAGTTGCAGAAGAGTTCTATCAGACCTGAGATTCATTATGTGTTCTCATATGTGTTTTTGTTACCTATCTATTTTATTTTTATGCAGTTGAATTTATGTTTAATCACTTGGAATTCATGTTTTAATCATGATCCAATTTCCTGTTTGCATATGGTTTACTGTTCTAATTTTGTTTTGGTGAGAATACACACATGCCTCAGCTTCCATGTTAGATATTTTCATGTGATTGAGTTTCCTCTGACTCCGTGCCCAATGATAGCTACTTATTAACATCCTCCACCTGCATAAAAACATTCAAACTACATTCAGATTTAGCCATCTTTGTCTCGAAATATTTTCTATTGAATATCATCATACATTACCTTGAGAGAGCCCTCTCATGTTGGAAAGGCTAAGTTCAAACTATAAGTGGTCTGAAATATTTACTCTAGGTTGACTGTTGAAGCAACCCATCAGCCTTAGTTTAGTGATAACATAGGAATTGCGCCGCAGTTAGACCTTCATTATTGTATGTAGGCATAGTTTCAGCCCATTTACTGAATTAATCGAAGACAACAATAATATAACCATGCCCCTGGGCCAAGCAAGGGTTACATGTCATGTAATCTATGCCCCATTTCAAAAATGGTCCGACGGACACAACTGGGTGAAATGGTGTGGGTAGGGCACACTCCTTCAGAGAGTATATTTGGAAATCATGCCATTTTCGGACTGCAACAATGCAATCTTTAATGATAGACGACCAAAAATATCTGGCGCGAAGGATTTTTTGGGTGGTAACATAACCAGAAATGTGACCACCATAGGCCTTGGAATGGCAGTCATTGAGAATTTTCTAAGATTCTTCGAGATTCAAACATCAACGAAGGATGGAGTCAACACTAGTGCGGTACAAAGTTTCTCCAATGATATGGTAGGGTTGGGACTGGTAACGAATCCACCGTTTCTCAGAGTGCGATAGATTTGGAGGAAAATTTTGGGTCTGGAAATAAATTATGATGTCTCCATACCATAGATCAAGAGTAATAATGAGAAAGAGTGATTCATCTTGAATCAAATCTTAAAAAGGAGTGGGATCAACCATGGTGGGAGGATCGAAGATCAACTCGGCAAAGAAAATGGATTTCTTAGACTTAGCGGCAGTGAACTCTAAGTCAAAATCTTGAAGAATGACAATCCATTTCGAGTATTTTCCCCCAAGAAACTGACGCGTGAGAATGTAAGTCATGGGTTACAATCAGAAATCACCAAATTTTTACGCAGGAGAATGTAATGACGAAAACATTGAACAACATGGGCAACAACCAACGCAACTTTCTCTACATGAGCATAGTGGGTCTCAGCATTAAACATATTGCAGCTCAAATAGTAAATTACATGCTCTTGACCATCATCATCATCGTGAACCAACACCATATCGATAGCATTATCTGCGGTGGCCAAATATAGGAAGTAGTCGCAGTGATAGTTGGGAGGATGTAATAGAGGAGAATTGTTGAGGGCTCGTTTCAAAGAATCGAAAGGGCTTTGAGAAATTTCATTACATATGAATGGGATCCCCTTTTTCAATAAGCGAGTAAAACCTTTGGCAAGCTTGGCGTAATTCGGTACAAACCGATGGAGAAAATTGGATTTCCCCTACAAGCTTGTAGTTGATGAAGAGAAGAAGGAGGAGGAAAATTGATGATTTCCTCTACTTTAAGAGGATCTATCCAAATTCCTTAATTGGACACCATGAAACCCAAGACTCTATCGGATTCAATGTAGAAGACACACTTATGATTTTTCAACTTGATATTATAGTTCTGAAAGCGAAGAAAGATGGCTCTGAGGTGTTCTGGGTGATCTTGATGTTTTGTGAAATGAGCAGGAAGGTGGTCGAGATATGGTTGAACTATGTGCTTGGTGTCATGAAAATCATACGACATAGCTCGCTGGAAGGTGGCCCCAGTATTCTTTAAGCCAAAAGGGAGATTTTTATAGGAAAATGTTCCCCATGGATAGACACAAGCAATTTTGTGTTGATCAGCTGGAGCAATGTTGATCTAGTTATAGCCAGAAAAACTATCCATAAAGGAAAAAATCTCACTCCCGACGCACTCGTTAATGAGTTGACCGATAAAGGGAATGGGGTAATTATCCTTAATAAATTATCGATTAGTATCACGGTAATCAACAAAAACCTGGATGGTCCCTTGTTTCTTAGTAACGAGAACAATATTGGAGACCCAATCCGTCAATGCTATGGGATAAATAAAATTGGCCTTGAGAAGTTTTTCAACTTCACCCTTTATGGAAACAACCTTTCTTGGGTGCATAGGAGGAAGTCATTGGTGAATGGGCTTCGAGTCCAGATAGGTAGGTATTTCATGCATGACAATACTCAGATGAATGCCAGGCATCTCTTTTTATGATCATGCGAAGACATCACAAAATTCCTAGAAAATCTCAGTGTAGATCTTGATCTCATCAGGAGAACCGAATGCACCAAAGTGAACATTATCGACGATCCCTGGTTTGACAGAGATGTTGATCAGAATGGTTGGAGAAATATTTCCCATGTTCCCTTTAGACAACACTTCATGAATCAAGATGGGATTCTGAAATGGGCCAATTGATATAGACAAAGCATGGGATTCTAGACAGGCGGAGATTTCACCTAGGTTTGGGAGAAATGAGGAAAGATGATGTCCATCATCCCATGGGGTTTCTTCAAGAGACATTACCTCCATAATACTTTTATTGGTGGGGAAAGTCTCATTCAAAGGATCATTGGAGTCCAAGAACCAAACCAGGGATATTGCGCATAAGTGTCTAGAGAAGAAACCAATCGGTTGTTGGTTTCCAATGTAGCCTCAGAAGTCATAAGAATATTGTGATACATTTGTTCAGCAAGGCTCAAAGGTATAACATCACCAAAGCTTCAAGCTGGTTGGGACTGGGAACAATCCATGGATCGTGACTAGATGATATCATATTGATAGTGGCGACAGTTAGAGGCGGGACTGGAAAAATTTCCATAAGAGATGAGTCTTTGAATAGCCCCAACCCAATGTTCTCATAGGGGGTAGTGGTATTCCCAACATATGGAATGTTTCCCATTGAAGAATCAGAGGAAAATAAATCTAAATTATCAACAATCATGAGTTTTCCTTGATGAGGAAAGCGGAGGACACGGAAATGGTTGGATACCAGGAAAACCATGGAATGAGTCCAACTACGTCGAAGAAGGAGGTTATAATTCAAGTTAGCGTCTACCACCTCAACTTCTAAATTCACCGTCTTTCCCTCCAATAGGATGGGGCAAAGATTTGAGTGCTGAAATCTGCAACAATAAATAGTGAAATTGGCATCCAGAAAATGGTACCCAGAAATGGTTACCATGTGAGGTTTTTGATTTAATTATCCTTAACTAAATTAAAAGTAAATTGTAATCTTATCTCATAACAACTTGTAATAGTTAACTAAGTGTGATAGACTTAGTTAGCTCAAGAATTTCGAGTCGAGGGTCAAAGGATAGGAATGTAGAGTGATTATATTATTTACAGGGTGCAGTTGCAGTTGTAGCACTAGTGTGGTGTGAGTGGGGATCAGTTAACTCACATTAATTGAGTTAAAATCAATTTAACTAGTTCTAATTAATTGATGAGCTAGTGGAATATCAAGTGAATTAAAATATATTAATTCACAAGTAGTGATCTACCAAGTAACTAATGATTCACTATTAATATTTTCATGCATGTTAATTCTAATGGAGACCTAGTTGAGACAAAGCTTTAAGACAAGTAAACTATCAGTTGTGTTTTTGGAAACTACCCAGGTGCAATTATAAAGTCAGAGGAACGCTCCATAGGGATTGTGCAGTCAAGGAAGGTTGATTATCCTATTTAATAGGGATTAATTGCCTAGGGATTGCGTGAGCAAGGCTAGGCTAAGGAGGGGCAGAGAATTGGCTAAGTGTTGGTCAATTTTTCCTAAGAATTGCTAGATAGTTTTTAGTAGGATCAGAGTGAGACAGTTAGGTTAGTGCATGATTTTCTTGGTGTGAGAAAGCATTCTATTGTTTCATGATTCTTTGACTATGTAAAATATATGATAGAGGGCTTTTGAGAAGGTTATTTCCCCAAGAACATCTTGTGTTGTGTGATTGATAATTTCCTTTCTCTTACTTGCATGTGATTGAGTGATCGTGTTTTATATTCCACAAATATTGTAGAAGGATTCAATATCTTTCTTTAGTACATTGCATGATCAGATTGAGTCCATTGATATAATTTCTACAAGGTATTATAGTTGTGTTAGATATTTTCTACATGGTGTTAGAGTTTTGTTAGAGATTTTATACATGGTATTAGAGCACCAGGAATCACAATAGTGGAGAAGAAATTGAGTTTGTGTTGAACATTATTCAAATTTGTAGATACTTTCTTTGGAGCTAGAAGCGGATAAAGATGTACTTCAATGGCTTGAGACTTGAATATGCACTCTAGGGCAGTTCAAATTATATTGCATGGAAGGACAGGATGGAGGCAGTGTTGGAGGACTGTGGGTTGAAGGAATTCATAGATAATGATGTTCCCAAGCCCACAGTAGCAGATGCCCAACTTCTTTATGCATGGCAGAAGAAGGTAGAAAAGACGAGGAGGATCTTGTTGGAGGGATTTCGAGATCATATTGTCTTGAGTATCCATGGGAAGGAAACTCCATATGCTATGTGGAAGGCCTTGAAATATCTATTTCAGAACAACAGTGACCAAGGGAATTTGGCATTGAAGGACAAGCTCAGAAAGGTCAAGAAGGAGGAGCGCGAGATGGTACCAACATACTTGGCAAGGTTCACTAAATGTCGAAGTGAGCTTGGAAGTGTTGGTGTGACCATAGCTAATGATGAATTGGTGAGCCTAGCACTTATAGGCCTTCCCAAGAGCTGGCATAGTTAATAGGACTCTTGGAACGGGAGGGAGAAGTTACCAGATTGGGAGTGACTATGGCCGGAGTTGGTAATAGAAGAGATAAGGCGGAGCACCAGAGACGGGACCTCCAGCACCAAAAAATAAGAAGATTGTGCATTAGTGGGAAAAAAAAATAAGGCCAAGGGAAAGAAATCCCAAGGTGAAGGGGGCAAGAGAGACTTTTCCAGGATCAGATGTTTTCACTATCACGAGTATGGCCACTATGCTTCGAATTTTTCACAGCAGAAGGCAAGCAAGAAAGAGCCTGCAGTTGCAACAGGTGAAGCATTTGCTTCACAGTTCAAGCTTGATTTTACTCTCATTGCATTCATTGCCATCACTGCAATGGGATGCATGTGATATATATATAGCGATGCCTCGTTCCATATTATGGGGAATAGAGATCTCTTCAGTGACTTGGAGGAGAAGGACCACCAGCAGAACATGTAGTTTGGATATTACGGGAGGTATAGCGCGACCGAGATAGGTACAGTTTCATTTAAGAGGGAGTCTAGCCCCCATCTCATACTAGCAGATTTTTTGTATGTTCCAGGCCTAAGGAATAATCTTGTCTTCGTAGCAGTATTAGATGACCATGGTTATGAGGTGATGTTTAGAAAAGGAAAGGTGTTCCTTAAACACATAGCCACAGGACATGTGAAGTAGATCAGTTCAAGAGTCAATAACCTGTATGCTCTCGAGGTTGAGGATGCATGCAAGGCTTTGAGGAGAAAAGCAGTGGTTAATGACTTGGTGGTTGAGAGGGAGAAATTATATCTCAACATGCAGCCTCAACAACAGTCTCAGAAGGTTTTGGAGCAGCCACAATTGGAGAAGCAGAGAGGAGACCGAGTGGAAGAGTCCACTAAATATGAGACCTCCAGGAGGGGGAAATTTCGAGCCAGATGGGAAGAGGGAGTACTGCAGCTATACCTCCAGGTGTGAGGTGGGGCGACTTGCAGATATGATCCCAAGATAAATTTGGGCATGGTCCATTGAGATGGTGTGTCTCATGGATTGAACCTGGCTACGAGGAGCCCATTGTACAAAAGTAGTAGGAAGGATCAGTTACATTGATGCAGTCAGATGTCAGGAAGTCAAAAATCAGAGTGATAGGTGTCATATACTGGAGCAGAGATCAGAGTCGGCAGCGGTGCAGAGAGCACAGATGCATATGTCAACAGTAGCACAGAGAGTCCAGTAGACATGTGTAGTAGCTAGCAGTAGTCAGAAGACTCTAATGACAGATGCATTATACTGATTCAGTTTTTTGGAGGCTATTCAGTTTCAGAAGAGTTGTATGTGAAAACAACACTAGAGAAGTGTTGCATGCAAGAACATTCCAAAGGTATCGGATTGAGATATATTTATTCCTTTCTTATTGAGAGGGAGTGTTGAAATTTGCAGCAAGAAATAGTGAAATTGGAATCCATAAACAAAATCTAGAAAATGGCACCCAGAAAGGGTTACCATGTGAGGCTTTTGATTTAATTATTTTTAATTCAATTAAAAGTAAATTGTAATCTTATCTCATAAAAACTTGTAATAGATAAGTGTGATAGACTTAGTTAGCTCAAGAATTTCGAGTTGAGGGTCAAAGGATAGGCATGTAGAGTTATTCTATTATTTACAGGGTCCAATTGTAGTTGTAGGACTAGTGTGGTGTGAGTGGGATCAGTTAACTCACATTAATTGAGTTAAAACCAACCTAGATCCATCTCAACTCTAGATCTATCAAGCGTCAAGAGGGATCAAATCTCTCGAGGTGAAAACCTCTTTGTTGAGTGCAAAACTTGAGGAAAGGTTTGCACCTTGAGAGATTTGATCCTTCTGAGTGCTTGATAGATCCAGAGTTAAGATGGATCTAGGCTAGTTTCAGTCATGTGCTGCCAAGGAAAATCTATCGAAGATATGATTAATTTTATCAATAATATTTAAATATATCAAATCTAAATATAATCATTTTAAATATGCTAAATATTTTTGAGATTAACTTGGGCATTTTAATTTTAAATTTTCATAGTTACCTCAGTTTGTTGAGATGATAAATATTGCTAATAACTTTAATGATGAAAAATGATGAAATATTTTTTTTGAATGCAAAGTGACAATAATAATGTTGAAAGATAGAAAATGTGAATAATAAGAATGTACTCATGTTACAAATAGTCTTCATTGTGATCAATCTCAAACTATTCTCTTCTACTATTCTTATTGTCACCATTGTTTGCTTTGTCATCTTTTCATATCGATTGTATGAAAAAGAAAATTTAAATCATAAATCATTTAAATATTTAGCTCAAGCTATTGTAGTAAACATGATACCTTGTCTCTCTTGCTCTCTAATATTAATAGGTTAAATTACTATAACACAAAAAAAAATGTGCATTGTCAATACCATTTTGTGCTTACACTAAAATCAATGCATATTGTTAATCCAATCACTTTAAAATTAATGTACCATCATATATCCAATTACATCAAATCATAAATCAACATCTACATTGAAATCAATGCATTTAATGCAAGCAATAAAATAATATTAGAAAATAAATTCTACACTGAAACGAATGCATTTAGTGCAAAAAATGAAATAGGATTAAGAATCATCTACATTGAAATCAATGCATCTAGTGCAATCAATCAAATATAATTATAAATCAACATCTACATTGAAATCAATGCTTTTAATGCAAGCAATCAAATAAGATTAGAAAATAACTTTTACACTAAAATCAATGCATTTAGTGCAAACAATCAAATAGGATTAAGAATCATCTACATTGAAATCAATGCATCTAGTGCAATCAATCAAATATAATTATAAATCAACATATACATTGAAATCAACACATCTAGTGCAAGCAATCAAATATTATTAGAAATCACCTACCTCCCTCTCTCTTCCCTGATCTCTCTCTCTCTCTCTCTCCAATACTCTCTCTTCCCCTATCATTCTCCTCATCTCTCTCATCCTTCCCCTCTCTCCCTTTCTCTCCTACCTCCCTCTCTCTTCCCCATCTCTCTCTTTCTCTCTCCGTCCCTCTCTCCCTCCAACTATATTACTATATCCCTCCCTCTCTCCTCCTCTCCCCCCTTATCTCCATACATCCTACTTTGTCTCTTTTCTCACCCCTAAACATCCACACTCTCTCCATCTCTCCCTTGCCACTCCCTCTCTCTCTCTCCCCTTCTCTCTCTCTCTCTTTATTTCTTCTTCCCTCCCTCTCTCCCCCTCCAACATCTCTCTATCCCTCCCTCTCTCAAGTCCTCTCTCTGGTCCTTCCTATCTCTCCCTTTCTCTCTTACCTCCCTCTCTCTTCTGCCATCTCTCTCTCCCTTTATCTCTTAACCCCCTCTCTCTTCTGCCATCTATGTATCCTCTAATCCTATCACTATCTCCCTCCCCCTCTCCTTCTCTCTCTCCCTCCTCCATATTTGTATCTCCCTCTCTCGCTCTTCATTCCTCCTCTCCCCTTTCCTTTAGTTTATCTCCATATCTCCCTTGTCAATCCCCCTATATCTCCACCTCTATCACTATCTTTGTTCTTCCCTCCCATATATATCTAGAGTTAATATATATCATGATACATTTATATATATTATAATATAATAAATTTAATATTGTATTAATCGAAAGTTAATACATTTAATAATACTAATATTATAATATATTAATATGAGTATTAGATTTAATAATAATAATAATAATAATATTAATATTAATGTTTTAATATTATATTAGGGTTAATAATGTTTTTTTTTGCATGGTATTAATAATAATTTATCCCATGGTATTTGGACCATAGGCTTCACTTAAATAAAACCTATTTTTTGAGTGTTCGTAAATATAAAGCAGATTATGGAGTAAATATGAAAAGAGGTTTTATTTACTTAACATACCTCTAGTTTATTTATATTTATATTTATTTACCATACCTCTTTATTTATTATGGTATTTGGCCCATAGGCTTGTTATATAATTAGATTTTTATTTATAATCATATTTGATATATTTTTATTTTTTTACCTTACCTCTTTATACCTCCTTTATATTTATTTATTTACCATACCTCTTTATACCTATTTTATATTTATTTATTTATCATACCTCTTTATACCTTTTTTGTATTTATTTATTTACCATACTTCTTTTATAAATATGGTATTTGGCCCATGGTATTTAGCCCATTGTATCAATATTAATTTTTCCCATGGTATTCGTCCCATAGACTTCATCTAAATAAAACCTCGCTTTTTTATTTTTTTTAAATATAAAAATGTTTATGGAGAAAATATAAAAATAATTTTTTATTTATTTACCATACATCTAGTTTATATATATTTTTATTTATTTACCATACCTCCGGTTTATTTAGATTTTTATTTATTTAAATTTTGAAATATTGCAATTTTGATGGGGAAATATTTATATCTTTAAAGATTTTAATTTGTCCATACAACATGGATTTTCTTTTTAAAGATTAATTTTGCAAATATTTAATTAAAATAAATATTAAAATATTTTAGATTTTGATTGTTTGTGTTGAATTAACTCTTTTCCTTTAATTTAGGAAATGGTATTGACTTTAGTAAAGGGTAAAGATGTTTAAAATTTTACTTAATTTGGAAATTCAATATGGTAATTGTTTTTGTTAAAGGTAAATTTATGATCCATTCAAATTCACGTATATAATAAATCAATTATTAAATGGGTGAGATAATTTACTATCCATTCAAATTATATAAATTATAAATAGTTGTATTTTAATAATTAATCTCAACCCATTAATAAGTTAAAAAAGTTATATATAATATAAATATTCAAGTTATATAAAATTAAAGATTAGGTTAACGTTTTGGCCGACATTAGCAATTATTTTTTGAGGACGTGACATACTTGACATCAGGGTTATACTAGGATGTAGATTGTGCCTCTCGGCACAATTAGTGCAATTAGTTTAACTAGTTCTAGCTGATTGATGATCTAGTGGAAGATCATGTGAATTAAAATAGATTTAATTCACAAGCACTGATCTATCAAGTAACTGATAATTCACTATTAATAGTTGCATGCATGTCAATTCTAATGGAGACCCAGTTGAGACAAAGGTTTAAGACATGTAAACTATCACTTGTATTTTTGGCAAACTACCCAGGTGAAATTATAAAGTCAGAGGAAGGCTCCATAGGAATTGCGAAGTCAAGTAAGGTTGATTATCCTATTTAATAGGGATTAATTGCCTATGTATTGCGTGAGCAAGGCTGGGCTAAGGAGGGGCTGAGAATTGGCTAAGTGTTGGTCAATTTTTCCTAAGAATTTCTAGACAGTTTTGAGCAGGATCAGAGTGAGATAGTCAGGATAGTGTAGGATTTTCTCTGTGTGAGAAAGCATTGTATTGTTTCACGATTCTTTGACTATGTATATTTCCCCAAGAACATCATGTGTTGTGTGATTTATAATTTCCTTTCTCTTACTTGCATGTGATTGAGAGATCATGTTTTATATTCCGCAAATATTGTAGAAGGATTCAATATCTTTCTTTAGTAAATTACATGATCGGATTGAGTCCATTGATATAATTTATACATGGTATTATAGTTGTGTTAAATATTTTCTACATGGTATCTAAGTTGTGTTAGAGATTTTCTACATTGAGAATACCTTACGGCCGAGAACCTCTACCGTCGAAAGCTTCCAAAGTGTTCAAGGACTGGCTCAATGGAGGAGAGTCAATGGGTTTCCAACAAGAAATAGACATGATGTAGGTTGAAGCGCCTTCATCACCAACAGTCCTATGAATGGTTTTCCCCATCATGGTAACTTGAATCGAAAAATCTACTTGAGATGGGAGGCGAGGAAAGAAGTTCTCAAGATCGAAAGTAATGAGATTGGAATCTACCAGATCAATCTCTCTAATAGCAGATAGTAGTGCCTTCCATTGTGATGGACACGTCTGAAGGACTTCCAAATACGACATCACCAATTTAGTGTAGTCTTTCGATCTCGTGGTAATAGAGATAGGTTTTGTGGCAACCATGAACACTTGGGAGTTTCCCGATGATTGGGGTTGATCTACCATTTACGTCTACTGAGAAGGGAAAAGCTCTTTTAAGACAGTCGGTGATCCAGATTTATGCAGGGTCCCTCTTTCATCAGGGTCTGCAAGTATTCCATCCATTGGAAGTGGGGCTGCAATAGCAGCTTCAAATGTGCAGGGAAAACAAATTGTTGACCCCAAATACCCATTGTGGAAATATGTGACAAGAGAGGAAGGGGCAGCAAAAAAAGGAGGAGGAGGAAATTGTTCATGGAAATGCAATTTTTGCCACGGCAAGTTCACTTGCACATATTTCCGTGTGAAATCTCATTTGTTGGGTATTCCAGGTTGTGGCATTAAATGTTGTACAACAATTGAAACACCAAAGAGGAAGGAATTGGAGAAAGAGCAGGGTATTGGTGAGGCAAATGTGGCAGCAAAAAAAAAATAAAAAAAAATGATGACCCCCTTCCATTCTTAAGGAAAAGCAGCAACAAGTTCCCTTTTGAGAATTTTAGTAGGGGAGAATCAGCAAAGAGAAAGGCAATTGCAGTTGGTCCAATGGACAAGATTTTCCAAAAAGAGAAGAGGGAAGAGCTTGATCTCACCATTGCATTTTTTTTCTATCAGAACTTCATATCCTTTAATGTTGCACGGTCACCTCTATTTATTGAGATGTGTCAAGCTCTTAGTCATGGGGCTCCATCAGGGTATGTGCCTCCTGGGTCAGAGAAGCTCCGAACCACATTGTTGACAAAGGCAAAGAAAGAGGTGGACAAAATGCTTGAGCCTATTAAATCAGCATGGCCAACATCTGGGGTTAGCATTGTTTCTGATGGATGGATAGATCCAGCACGCCACCCTCTCATCAACTTCATGGTGTCATCCTTGAATGGTCCAGTTTTCTTGAAATCAGTGGATGCACTTGGACAGTACAAGGATGCACAATATATGGGTGAGTTATTTCTTAAAGTTATTGAAGATGTAGGTGTGGATTGTTGTGTGCAAATCATTACAGATAATGCACCTGTTTGCAAGGCCGCTGGCATGATTGTGGAAGCAAAATATCCACAAGTATTTTGGACACCTTGTATTGTCCATTCATTGAACTTGGCATTGAAATCTATTGCTTCTGATGTGCTTTGGATTGGAGCCATTATTGAGGATGCACGACATATCCGCAACTTTGTACAAAACCATACAAATGCCCTCACTATCTACAAGGAGTACAACAATCTATCATTGTTGAAGATTGTAGATACACGGTTTGCCTCTTCATTCATCATGTTGAAGAGGTTGAGGGAGGTCAAGACCGCTCTTGGGTCCATGGTTATTTCAGAGTTTTGGTCTTTTTGGAGAAAGACAGATCAAGCAGCCTCAAAGAAGGTGAAGGACACAGTGTTGGATGATATATGGTGGGAGAAGGTAGATCTAGTTATTCAGATCATGGAGCCTATCATTTCCTTGCTCTGATTTGCAGATACAGACCAACCCATCCTAGGAGAGGTTTATGAGGGATGGGATTCCATGATTGAGTCTGTGAGGACCATTGTTCTACAAATTCAATGCCCAGAGTATGAGACATCACCTAAGGCCTTCTTCACCATCATACAGGATATTCTTGTCAGCAGATGGGACAAGAATTGCACACCTTTACATTGTTTGGCTCACTCCTTGAACCCAAAATACTATAGCCATGAGTGGCTGAATGGTGGACCTTCCCGCAGATTCCCTCCTCACATGGATGGTGAAATCTCACAGGGGAGGAAAGATGCATTGAGGAGGATTTTTCAGGAGAGGGCATCCCTTGATGAGGTGGAGGATGCCTTTGCAGAGTTTTCCACTGGCACTGGGCGATTTGTAGGCTATGATGTGATTCGAGACAGGGGGGCTAAGAAGCCCTATTCTTGGTGGGCAACTCATGGGGCAACAAGCCCTCCTCTACAGCAATTAGCCATGAGGCTCCTCT